>JALPQI010007504.1:0-55106 GCA_025490895.1 Thaumatotibia leucotreta | reverse complement strand
TATTCATTTTATTGCCAAGCTTTAGAGTCAATTTCTTTGTTACAGTATTATGGTTTGGGTTTGGGTTTGACATTAAGGTCATTGTAAATATGTGTTAGTTTTTAGTAAAACGTCCTACTTTGTCGCTTACCATAAATACGAGATTTCCTTGTATCTTCATATGAATAAACTGACAAAGCAGCTTTATGGCAAACGACAAAGTGGGACGTTTTACTAAACTCACTCACGTATATTTTTGGCACCTAAATCATAATGATATCTTTGACATCGACTGTACTTGATGGGTTGATACAATCGTCAATATATCGCCTCTGTGGAACTCAAATATCACGAACTTTTCAGAACCTGCCGTAATCATATATGTAAACGAGACTATTCTCAGTGGCTAATTGTATGAGAATTTTCTCATAAAAAAATTCCAGTCATTTTGGCAAATTTTGAGTAAGTTCTGCATTTTACACTGCTTTATTATTTACTTGGTTATCTACGGGTAAAAATATTGATTTTTCTTTTTTTACTTCCTCTTTCTCCTAAGTGTATTTTAAGAGCTAATGAAATAGTAACCCAGCGTCCTAAGTAATAGTATTTTTTTATTTGTGACCTAGAAAATAAAGTCTTAGTTTTTTATGAAAAAGTGAATGCCTCATTTTGCTGTCCTAAAAGTAGAATGTTGGGCCTTATGAGGATATACAGTGTGCTTCGGTTCATAGGTAGCCAACGTCAACGGTTCCTGGGTCGATTGCAAAAATAATGTATTTACATAGATTAAAGTCTTAATCAAAATATAAATTATGATCGCGTCCATTTTGTTACGAAAATAAGTCATAAAAACCATAAGGTATACTCTATCTAACAATTTTGGCAGTAAAAATGGCGGCACATTTAAAAATGACGGCGCATATTGTTGATCACATATAGAAAAATTTAATTTGCCGTTCTTTTTTACCTGTTGACCTTTAACTGTGTTAATTTTTTTACAATCGACCGTCGTGTTTTTCTTCATTTCTCTTCCATATTTAGTGTAAACAGTTTACGGTCACAGAAGTACCATAATGTATAATTATGACATACATTTTGAACTAGGTCATTTTTTGACAAGTACTTCAAGACTGTTTAGTGCAATACGCAAGTAGTAATGACCACTTGACTCGCTACTGGAGCAGTCAAGTGATGTCTGTTTGCACTTTCCCGTCAAGTTACTTGCCCGAGGCAATGGTTCATTCCAGTGCGTTTATACAACCTGTTACCAGCATGCGGGCTTTGAAAACAGATAAAGTTATGACTTTAAAAGCTTGCACCTACCGCAATTACAGGCTGGCCTGCTACCGGGAACACATAAGTTTGTAAATTGGGCATTTGTCTCTGTCATTACAACGATGGGGACAATAGAGTGACAGAGAAAAATCCCCGAGATTTGCGGGTTTCGTAGTTAGTAGGTCAACGAATCGTTGGGACCTTACGTGACTTCTACGTATGAGGAAGCATATAATGTGCCGGTAAATATAACACCGCGAGATGTAAGCGTCATAAAAATGAGTCGAATTGAGAACCAAAATATTTCATGAAATAATTCAATTCAATTTTTTCAGCCTCCCTAGCTTAGTTGTGTGTTGGTGTGACCATGCGTACGAAGCTGTAGGTTCCGGGTTCGAATCCCGGCGAGGGCATTCTTTGTGTATTTATTTAACACAAATATTTGTTCCTTAGTCATGGCTGTTTATGTATTTAAGTATCTATATGTATGTATCTATTATATATATCGTCGCCTGGTACCCACAAGCACAAGCCTTAATTGAGCTTACCGTGGGACTAGGTCGATTTGTATAAGATGTCTCAAGATACTAATTTATTTATTTAATTTATTCTACAAAAGCTCTAAGTTAACTTAGCCAATGTAATCACGACCTAACTATTCCTAACCGGGCGAGCCAGTCGGGAGCCATAATCGTCGACATCCGACTCGACTTGCGCAAACGCAGGCTTTATTCCGATTGTGACGCGAGGGTAAAGAGCTGAGGCCCTACAGGTGCGTTCAAACCAAAAGAGCATTCGCTATTCTCGCCCCCCACTATACGAAATTCGATCGTTACCCAAAACGTGATTGGTTGATTTCGTAGAACGGGGGATAGAACAGCGAAGGCTCTTTTAGTTTGAACGCACCTTACCGAGAACAAACGAAGTGTAAATAAATAATATAATAAATAAATAAATATTTTGTGACATCTTAGGTACACAAATCGACTTAGTCCCGCGGTAAGCTCAATTAAGGCTTGTGATGTAGGTACTAAGTGACGATATATTTAATAGATATATACATGTAGATACTTAAGATACATGGACAGCCATGACAAAGGAACAAATATTTGTGATAAATAAATACAGCGAGGAAATGCCGCCAGTATCCTCGGTACAATGCCACAAGGGCCAATGTTAGATATAGGTTAGGTTAAGTAGATTAGTTAGATTTAATCTATGTACATAAATTTTATTGTAAGTTTTGAAATTAAATTCGTAAAAAAAAATACTAACGACATTTGTGATAATTTGGGGTGATTTCGAATTATTAAATACACAAATAATGCTCTCGCCGGGATTTGAACCCGGAACCTCCAGCTTCGTAAGCAACTAGGCTACAGAGGCTGACGGAGGCTGACTGAGGCTGTGGCCTCTCACTCGCACTTCTGAATTCGTGCGTAAGTGTGACGGGGAGGCAACACTTCGTGTCACCTGAACACCCCCCTTAATCAACGTGTCCTAACTTAGCAAGCTGAAAATAATCGTTTGTTCCTTTCGATCGTATAGACATATTAATAAGACCGAAAGGGACAAACGATACTTAGCTTCTTGCTAAGTTAGGACACGTTCTTGAATAAGGGGGCAAGTGTGTAGTATAAGCAGAGGCCTTACCGCGAAGTGAAGTAGTAACAAAGTGTTGCCTCCCTGTCAAACTTACGTACGAATTCACGAGTGCGAGAGAGAGGAAACACTTCGTTCGTGGTTCGCGGTAAAGCCGGCCGCGTATTGCTCTCAAACACAAGATGTGCTAAGGCTGCTAAATCTTTTCTTTTAACAAACTGTGCTAGTCTAGGAACAAAATGTTTCATACATACATTTTGGGAACGTTTCATACAAATATTTTGGGACATTTTGGAAAATGTGATGAATTTTGCGCAGCGTCATTGACTCTATACTCTGTTTGGTTTGGTGTTCAAAAAAAGGTAAACAATCTTACAGTATCTTTTTATTGAAAACTACGAGTAGAGAATAAGTTTTAGCAAATATACATAATATAACAAGACAATACAGTGATTTACATTGTTTTTGATTCGTTAAGTACCTAGTTTGGATTTTTACATGCAATTTTCAATAAAAAGATACTGCAAGATGGTTTACCCATATTTAAACACCAAACCAAACAGAGTTTACCAGCCTACCAATTTTTATCAATATCGAAGACATCGGGCTTTGGCCGAGGGTACTCCGGACGAGGACCCTCATAATGGGTCGAAACATGTCGAGCAATCATCGACTTAAAGTTAGAACCCGGTTCGATAATATTTTAATCTGTTTGAGTCTCACATTAGTTATAATTCTAAAATCGAAGACGTGATCCTTTTTACAACGATTTTTTTTAGTAGGTACAGATGGTGCCTTTTTAGGCTCTAGTGCGAGAAGTGTGTCATTTTACGTCAGGTCCAAAACTTCGGAAGGCCATCTGCAATAAAAACATTGTACGAGACGCGTGCAAAAACGAAATTCGTAACTCGTGTCGATTTAAAATGTTTTTCGCACTTGTGTCGTAATGTACTGTTTTTTTGAGATTTGCACTAGCATATTTGCTTTTACTTGGTAAGCTACAGGAATTACAACGGATTATGCCACTTCCTTCATCATTACGACAGCTCCTTGTTGCTATAAACTTTCATTTTTCACCCTCGGGTGAAATAGGGTTCTATAGCCTGTCAATATATAATACAATTTTGTCAGCCTCCGTAGCCTAGTTGGTAGTGCCCCACGAAGCTGGAGGTTCCGGGTTCGAATTCCGGCGAGGGCATTATTTGTGTATTTATTTATCAAATATTTGTTCCTTGGTCATGGCTATCTATGTATTTAAGTACCTATATGTATCTATATATTATATATATCGTCGCCTGGTACCCACATCACAAGCCTTAATTGAGCTTACCGTGGGACTAGGTGGATTTGTGTAAAGATGTCCAAAAATATTTATATTTATAGCCGTAGCATGACTTGCCAAGTTAGATTTGCGTTACTGTTTTGATAGGTACGCAAAGCAGTATGTCTCACGCTCGCACTGATGTATTAGAGTGACTGTGATAGACTGCTTTATGTATAGAGAAGACGTTAACCTAAATGTTACTTGTCAACTCGTGGTAAGCACATTCTTATCCCCTTATTCATAAACGTCTACTAACTTAAGGTGCATTTAGACCAAACGAGCATTCGCTCATTCTATCCCCCACTCTACGAAATTCGTTCGTTACACAAAACGTGATTTGTCGAAATTCGTTTATTTCGTAAAGTCGGGGATAAAATGAGTGAATGCTCGTTTGGTCTAAATGCACCTTTAGCAAGCCGCCAAGCATTGTTTACCGGCAAACATGTCCAGCCCAGTCCCATTTCAGCATACATTATACTCGTAGATACATACTCGTAGATTTTTAGTTTATTTCAATTTCTCTAAAAAACCTAACCTACTTATCCTAACTTAATCATTCAAACCATTTTATGATTGTATCTTTGAAACATGAACATTTTTGCCGCCACGTCAAATACAAAAGCTGTCACTCAACCCCACGTCAAAAAAATGACAAATCTGAATTTGAGCTTTACGCACATACGTGTAGGTTTATATTGCTCTGTGGACCAGGACTTATATATCGGTCCTTGGCGGTGAACCTGCACTGCCGATATATCGGTCGTTGGCGTCCAAAAGTTTAAGCCAAACTTTAACCACAACATTTAAATAAAAAGATAAACAAAAAACAATAGTCCATTTCGTACAAAATTGCTTTTAACTGAGATAACAATTTAGTTAGTCACAGGCGATTTCTGAGAATAATCTAAACCACAGTTCCATCCCAGTTGTCAAAAAAAGAGCTTAACTCAATATCAGTTTTTCACCGGTTAATCCTTTATAGCACGGAATATATTTTAGTATTTTTCCTTAAAACAGAGAATATCTAAATATCTTGGGACATTTCAGAGAAATCGACGTAGTCCTACGGTAAGCTTAATTAACTGGTCAGCCTCCGTAGCTTCGTTGGTAGTAACCCTGCCTACGAAGCTGGAGGTTCCGGGTTCGAATCCGGGCGAAGGCATTATTTGTGTATTTATTTATCACAAATATTTGTTCCTTGGTCTATTGAAAAAAAAGACATCACACGCCTTAAGGGCCTAGGTCCATTTGTGTGAGATATCCCAAGATATTTATGTATTTTATTTTTATTTATTTACAAGTAACGTTTCTAATAAGATACTGTAAAACTAGCCAATTTTGCCTTCAGAGCAAATTTGGCTACTGCTAATTTCTGCATCCATCACTACATAGTATAAAATAAAGTCACTTTTTCTGTCCCTATGTCCCTTTGTACGCTTAAATCTTTAAAACTACTCAGCGGATTTTAATGAGATTTTATTTAGTAGGTAGTGTAATTCAAGAGGAAGATTTTTATGTAGGTATATTACCCGTGCGAAGGCGGGGCGGGTCGCTTAGTTTTTAATAAATTGATAAATGTAGAAATAATTATTTAACACATTGGGTTAACATCTGTACTTTAGGATTTACGATAACTTTAATATAACACTGTAATAACAGCCCAACTATGTTTAGTATTAGGTTATGTGAGATAAAAAAAAAACTAGTTTTGGGCAATGTTTCCCTTGAAGGCAAAGTTGGCTAGCATAGATAGTTCCACGAGAGTTGAGGCCACGCACACATCAACATGTCATGTAAACACACGGGAAATTTAGTGTTCTTTTTTCGTACTGACAGCAAACCCTATTGCAAAATTGACCAAAAAGTTTGTTAAAGGGATTTGGTTCAATATTTCGACGCAAGTAATTCATTAATTCACTACATTCTTTGCAATTAGTACTTCATTTGGATGTGTGTGTAATCATTCATCTCAACTGACGTACGGACGGTCCGTCTGTGGAATGAGCTCCCTGCCGAGGTTTTCCCGTTGGACTACAGTATGGGGTTCTTCAAAAGAGGAGTGTACAAGTTTTTATTGGGTCGGCAACGCGCATGTGGCATCCCTGGGGGTTGCAGGCGCCCATAGGCTACGGTAACTGCTTTCCATCAGGCGGGCCGTATGCTTGTTTGCCACCGACGTGGTATAAAAAAAAACTCTGGTAAAATTGAACGACGGTACTAAAGTACGAAAATTGCTCTAAAAGTACAAATCACGACACTAAAATTTACACGTATGATATTACAATACTCACACGACCTCTATAATAGTCTATAGCTATAACATGCGTCCGCGCACAATGCCTGGTCATATTTATGCGTATCTCGACGCTTAAGTATAGGCTGTAACAAATTCCGAATTAATAACATTCCTCTGGGCATTGCCGCTTCCAATACAGGGTGTAGTCAAAACGGCGTTCCAAATAAAGATATATTTTATGTTTGCTGTTTTAATTTACTTCTACTTTTGTCTTTCACCGCACCAATACGTTCATTTTCTGTTTGGCCTGAATGCCTTATAAGCATTACGTGCACCTTCTGTACTTTATTTACAGTGCAATTAAGAAACAGTTTATATGAAAGCAGTGAAAACAAGACTTAAACTTAAAAAGAGGATTCGACACCAGGAAACCATGTTTGATAAACAAACGATTTTTTTTTAAATTTTGAATTTAGTCTCATTTTTTTCTGTCTGTTATTACTATGGTTACGGTAACTTGAGTCACGATGGTTTTATGCAAAATTATGCTACGTAACCCATCGAATCCCAGGCATTTGAATTGCTTATTTAATTCCGACGTCACAAAGTCATAATGATGACGCTGAGGATCGATGGGTTAAAATATTCAAACATAACCCTACAAATCTGTATAATTGATAAAGCTATTGCTCATATCCACAAAACGCCGGTGCCATAAACAATAACGAAAAAAAGCACTCTGTAACTATACTCCACACCTGTTTGGATCGACCGACATAAATAACCCAATCGAGGTGAAATTCGTTTTGTCCACAACACTAGAAAGCACGACTTGATAAATCGACGGTATTTGGTAGCCAAGCCCATTCGTTTTACGATACTATTCTTCAATATCGATTATTCGATACCGATTTATAGATTCGTCGCGGCTCTAGATCCCATTTTTAGGGTCCCGTACCCAATGGGTAAAACGGGATCCTATTACTAAGGCTTTGCTGTCTGTCAGCAGGCTGTATCTTGTAAACCGCCATAGCCTAGGTTGTGAGCGACCTTGCCTAGGAAGCTGGAGGTTCCGAGTTCGAATCCCGGCAGGGGCATTTGTGTATTTATTTGTCACAAATATTTGTTCCTTAGTCGTCGTGTCTGTATATGTACCTATATTAAAGTATTTATACGTATCTATTATATATCGTCGCTTGGTATCCATATCACAAGCCTCAAGCTCATATCACAAGTGGGTCATTTAACGTCAGGTCCAAAACTTCGGAGGGCCATCTGTACTAAAAAACGTCGGACGAGACACGTGCAAAAACGAAATTCGTAACTCGTGTCGATATCGGTCGTGTTTTAAAACATTGCCACACATTTTGAATTTCGCGTTTTTCGCACTTGTGTCGTAATGTACTATGTCAGGGGGCTCTCAAACAGTAAATGTGTTTTTTTATGATAAATTGTTAATGGTACGGAACCCTTAGTGCTCGAGTCCGATTCGCGCTTAGCCGGTTTTTTTAGAAATGTAAAATCGAATATGGTCGTGAGGTTTTTAAAAGTTGTGACTTTTTGATTGTGAATGTGTATTGTTTTGATTTTGTAACTGTGAATGTGATTTAATTGTAGTAATAATAAAGGTAGCAGTCTGCTTTTAAAGTTATTTTTATGAACGTTCTGATTATAAATAACAGTTCTGTGACTGCGTGAAATTTCTTTATTCTTTTTTAATTGTTAAATGTCTAAGCTGCAATCTCGTTTCTGCTAAGTAACAAGGCTTCTAATAGGCTAATTTGTTATGCTGGTTTTAGAGGTCGTTGACCAGTGTCTGTCTAGATTTCATATTAAATTCGTGAGCAAGTGAATGTTTATTTATGTGTCTGGTTTCTTTCTATCATATAGGCATTGTAAAGTAAAATAGTACAAGCATACGAAGTAAAACCAAACTTGTAAAAATTATTAGTAGACCCCGGATTGTTGTGGCACTGACGTCACAATAGGGTGATTTGAGGAGTAAATGGAATGGTAGAACAAAATGATACATAAATTATATATAAGATAATATAAGAAATGACATATAATTATTATTGTGTAAATTAATACGAAATTGTACTTATTATTTTATAGTAACTATAAATTAAGCAAACAGTTTATATTTAATGTCAAACTTTATATAGGTTTGCGTAGTTTGCATACATTGATAAAGTTAATTCTAATATTTATGTAGGTATTTGCCGTTTTCTGAATGGTACAGTGGAACGAAAAGATTATTCGACCGGTCAGGTTTTTGTCGAACAAACTACTAGTGAACATACGTAATATGTAAAAAATCATATTGATCAATTCACTGGAAAAAATAATTGTTAATTTTTTTTTTATTCGGTTACGTATACCTAGTAAATGAAATTATGTTTTTCTCTGGTGAAGTTAATATATATTTTTGTTCTACCGTCCATTTACTCCCCAAATCACCCTATTGTGACGTCATTGCCACAACAATCCGGGGTCTAATTATTAGAGTAGGTACCTAATTGTCATGGGATATACACACAAATCCTAGTCCTACGTAAGATTACGTAGGCTGTGTGGTGACGGCAGTAAGAATACATTTGTCACCACCCTAACTCCTCCTGCGGGTGTCGTAACAGTCGACTAAGGGATTGAAGTGTCACTGACCATTATTTTATAAAAGATTGATGATGGGCAGCAACGTCATCATAGTGGACACATTACTGCGATCGCCAATCCCCTTGCCCAGCGTGGCGATTATGCGCATTTACCTCCTAATGCGTCTATACGCATAGTTAATAAGAGAGGCCTACGTCCAGGCAGTGGACTATCATAGGCTGATGATGATGATGACGTAAGATTAATTGGACGTAAAATTAATTTGATTGTTGATTCCTCTAAATACCACATTTATTATTTTTCATTATCCGTCACACCCATCCGGTATTAAGGCCACACCGCTTGCAGCAAGCGGTGTGCCATCTAATATGACATTTACATACGCTACATCGTGCACGCCACGCACACGCGCACGCCACGCACACGCATCCAGTGTGATTTGGTCTACAGGCAAAAAATACCTCATGACATGAGTCGAGAACAAAAATACGTTTTTTTTTTAATCTTTAAACAACTAACAATTAAATGCCCCAGAAGTTACTTATAAATTGACAAGTTACTTATTAAATAAAACTATGAAAACGGATAAACTCGCGTATATTAACTAATTTTAACTTCATTCCGACGTTTCGAACACTTTACAGGGTTCGTGGTCTGCGGATGACTGACAATGGAGGAAATTTGATAGATCTACCTCCATCAAAGTAAGAAAGATAAGTACAAAACTACCCACCAAAGAAAAATTACTAAACCACAGACAATAAATTTTAAGGGTGGATGTACATACAAAATTTTGCAAATTAAGCTAGTTATTCATTACAAATATTTTCAGAATGAAGACAAGAGACAAAATAAATAATCTACGCCGGTTCTATCCCTACGCCACTGCCTGAGAAGTATTTCCTTCCTTTGTATGATTGTATTGTTAGGAAGGTATCCCAAAATTGGGACCGGCAAGAAACTCAGCGGGACAACTCTTTTCAAAAAACATTTGTAGTACATCTTAAGATCATCATGCATTAAACCAAAACATACAATTTTGATTAATAAGGAAACTTAAAATAATTTTGAAAAAATGTTGCCAGTACTAAAAAGGGGGGGAATGGTCACCACCGCCAAATACATCAGCCTCACGGTTTATGTCTAGACTGTTCCTTTATCAGATGAACAACTGGATCCCAAGCTGGTGGTAGAGACAAGCTCCTTTCCATTCTATTAAAGTTTGGATATTTCATTATCTCAATAGCCTCACGCAACATTCTAGGAATGTTTCTCTTCTCCTTAACGAGAACCATAGGCTTGTCAAACTTAATAGAATGATTCGGTCCATCACTGACATGCTCCCAAACCGCAGACTGTTGTCGACGGTGCTTGACATCGGCTATGTGTTCCTTCACCCTAGTAGTGATATTCCTCTTTGTCTGCCCAACATATGAAAGCCCACATTCACAGTCCAGCTTATACACTCCTGCATTCAGTAAGGGGTGCTATACTTAACAGGCCTCAGAAACTGCGACATCTTCTTCATTGGCTTAAAATAGGTTTTAATAGAAGCACGTTTCAAGATGCGGCTGATCCTGTCTGTGACCCCTCCAACAAAAGGCAGAACGGCTGGCCTGCGCTCAACAGTGGGAATCTTCATACGAGTCTTCTGATCGGCTCGAGGGATCTTCAGGTTGTTTGCCCGAAGTGCCTGCCTAGCATGCTGAAGCTCCGCAGCTAGATGCCGATCATCGCATATCTTTTGGGCTCTCTGAAACAAAGATTTGCCTACAGTAGCTAGTTGGCTGGGATGGTGGTGGGAATTGCCATTTAAATACCTATCAGTGTGAGTAGGTTTCCTATATACAGTGTGACCCAAAGTTTTATCCGGATTTCTTATAACCAAAACATCTAAGAAAGACATTGAGCTCATTAAGAATTGGCTCCCATGCAGCCGAAGATATTTAAAAGATATGTAGATGACATTTTTACTATCCTTCCAAAAAGTAGTGTTTCAACTTTCTTAGATCATTTAAATTCCATTCATGATAAAATTAAATTTACTATGGAGTTAGAAAATGACTGTTCTCTGTCTTTCTTAGATGTTTTGGTTATAAGAAATCCGGATAAAACTTTGGGTCACACTGTATATAGGAAACCTACTCACACTGATAGGTATTTAAATGGCAATTCCCACCACCATCCCAGCCAACTAGCTACTGTAGGCAAATCTTTGTTTCAGAGAGCCCAAAAGATATGCGATGATCGGCATCTAGCTGCGGAGCTTCAGCATGCTAGGCAGGCACTTCGTGCAAACAACCTGAAGATCCCTCGAGCCGATCAGAAGACTCGTATGAAGATTCCCACTGTTGAGCGCAGGCCAGCCGTTCTGCCTTTTGTTGGAGGGGTCACAGACAGGATCAGCCGCATCTTGAAACGTGCTTCTATTAAAACCTATTTTAAGCCAATGAAGAAGATGTCGCAGTTTCTGAGGCCTGTTAAGTATAGCACCCCCTTACTGAATGCAGGAGTGTATAAGCTGGACTGTGAATGTGGGCTTTCATATGTTGGGCAGACAAAGAGGAATATCACTACTAGGGTGAAGGAACACATAGCCGATGTCAAGCACCGTCGACAACAGTCTGCGGTTTGGGAGCATGTCAGTGATGGACCGAATCATTCTATTAAGTTTGACAAGCCTATGGTTCTCGTTAAGGAGAAGAGAAACATTCCTAGAATGTTGCGTGAGGCTATTGAGATAATGAAATATCCAAACTTTAATAGAATGGAAAGGAGCTTGTCTCTACCACCAGCTTGGGATCCAGTTGTTCATCTGATAAAGGAACAGTCTAGACATAAACCGTGAGGCTGATGTATTTGGCGGTGGTGACCATTCCCCCCCTTTTTAGTACTGGCAACATTTTTTCAAAATTATTTTAAATTTCCTTATTAATCAAAATTGTATGTTTTGGTTTAATGCATGATGATCTTAAGATGTACTACAAATGTTTTTTGAAAAGAGTTGTCCCGCTGAGTTTCTTGCCGGTCCCAATTTTGGGATACCTTCCTAACAATACAATCATACAAAGGAAGGAAATACTTCTCAGGCAGTGGCGTAGGGATAGAACCGGCGTAGATTATTTATTTTGTCTCTTGTCTTCATTCTGAAAATATTTGTAATGAATAACTAGCTTAATTTGCAAAATTTTGTATGTACATCCACCCTTAAAATTTATTGTCTGTGGTTTAGTAATTTTTCTTTGGTGGGTAGTTTTGTACTTATCTTTCTTACTTTGATGGAGGTAGATCTATCAAATTTCCTCCATTGTCAGTCATCCGCAGACCACGAACCCTGTAAAGTGTTCGAAACGTCGGAATGAAGTTAAAATTAGTTAATATACGCGAGTTTATCCGTTTTCATAGTTTTATTTCATGAGTAATCCTCGCGGTAACCGAAGAAAATATTAAGTTACTTATTATTTTTTTGTTTTTTTTGGGTTTATGTTTTTGTATTTTTTGGCTTTAGGATATCCAAAAGGATTTTTAACACAAATTAATGGAATGATTTAAATCACCTCTTCAAATTGAAGTAATTAATAACGGCAATTTTGTCGTTTCGTGTAAAATTAAATGAAATGACATTTATTACATTTAACGTTTTAAATAGCTTAAATGGCCGTTATCATTTCTGAAAAACACCTTAAAAATTAGAAAAAGCCACAGAAAATACAAAAAAAACATGACATTTCTAAGTAACATGTTGGGCATTCAATTGTTGATATGAGTTCATATGAGTAGTTGTTTATAGGGTTAGAAAAAGTGTATTACTGTTCACGACTCATGTTTCACCCTGAATAATGCTTTCTACGTAAAACAAAGTTTACTAAAAAAAATGCTTTCTAAAACTTACATACATTTTGCAATAAAGTATAAAATATGCTCTCACGGCTATGTGCAACGTCCCGTTTTAGAATACACAAGCCCATATAAAATCAATATGATTAATTATAATATCTAAGCGACTTCCATTGCGAGACCACACTTTCTCAACAAGATTTCAATAAAATTACTTAGAACTTGAAGAATGTAATTTGATTTACATTAAAAAGGGCTTATGTAGTGAATTGATTCCATTGAGATACGGCTTTATGTGAAATAGACCGGATTCTAGGTGCGTTTCTAAGAAGCAACTGAGTAACATCCTATTTGGTCCGTAGTTTTGCGGAATATAGGAGTATGCGATTTAACTTAAGGTATAAGATATTTAGAGATAGATTCGGCCGTGTGGTGACATTAACAATACATTTGTCACCACCCCAACTCTTCCCGTGGGTGTCGAAAGTGCTGACTAAGGGATTGAAGTATGAGTTTTCTTTGACAGAAAATTGATGATGGGCAGCAGCGTCATCATAGTGGACACATTACTGCGATCGCCAATCCGCTTGCCCAGCGTGGTGATTATAGGCATTTACCTCCTAATGCATCTACATAGTCATATTAGTTAATAGGAGAGGCCTACGTCCAGCAGTGGACTGAGATAGGCTGGTATTGATGAACTAACGAGAGTCTAAATATTTAGTGAACCGATTTAGTGAAGTTAATTCGATGATTGCCGATGAAGACATTTCGACCCATTAAGAGGATCCTCATCAGGAGTAACCACGGCCATAGTCCGACGTATTAGTAGGTTTGCGCATTGCTAGAATGGGGTCGGAGGTACTCTTTGATGATTATAAAAAAAACGCACACATACATCAAAACAGTATTAACTCAAAATGTATCTATTTTTTAGTTAAGGGTGATCTACAAAGTTCGTAGATGTCTATTTAAAAATAGAACAGGTGATTAGGATCCTCTTGAAGGGTCGAAACGTGTCGAGCAATCGACTTAAGGTGCTTAAACCAAAAGAGCATTCGCTGTTCTAGCGCCCGTTCTAAAGGTGCGGTTAAACTAAAAGAGCATTCGCTGTTCTAGCGCCCGTTCTAAGAAATCAACCAATCACGTTTTGTGTACCGATCGAATTTCGTAGAGTGGGAAGTTAGAACAGCGAATGCTCTCTTAGTTTAACTGCACCTTTATATGACGTGAGTATGTTCGCTAAAATATTTTAATGAGCTATAATTTTATTTGTTATTTTTTCTTCTGTATAGGCATATCAATTTAGCAAAATAAAACAAAACACTACAAAACAAATGAGCACTGACCCTCGATCGGCGATAATCGCGTTCCCACCGAAAATACCTTATTTAATACTACCAATTAAAAGCCACCCGGCATTATTCCATTCGCTTACAGAAAAATACTCATTAATGGGGAGGATTAATGACTACTTTATTATGACACTTTGAAAATGGGGAATCGGCGCAGAACAAAGTGATATCTACGAAATCAACGAATTTCGATGAATCACGTTTTGTGTAACAAACGAATTTGGTAGTGTGGGGGATAGGATGAGCGAATGCTCGTTTGGTCTAAATGAACCTTTACGTGCACTTCGAAAGATCTGGGAAAAGCTACCCACCGAGGAGTAGAAGTGGCAAGACAATGGCCGAAAATAATTTAGTTACTAATCTATATAATTTGATCCCCTTACAAGAAGAAAAAGAAGACTAGAAACATTGATATAAGTAAAGCCCCTTTTACTTATATCAATGACTAGAAACGTTTTTTTGCACCTGAAAATTTGTAACTTTATTTTTCACGACATTTACCCAAAAATGGGCCGGTATGTTAATAAATTGGGCATTGTTTGATTGGGAACAGTGTAAAACTGCACTTAACACTTTAAATTATAAATCTTTAAATTAAAAATAACAGTCAGAGGCAAAGTTACCCAATCACTGAGTAACATTGCACCTTTTAAATGATGTGCATAACGATATTTACGGAACACTAAAAAACACCCTGTGATTGAGAAGTAAGCTACTTTTATAATGGTTCAAGAAAGCAAAATGTTCACAGCAACGAGAATACATATCACAGATAACGATAACCAGAGCGTCCCGTCAGCATTCCGTGAGTGAATGGGACAGCAATAAATCGAAAGTCACATTAAAAGGCTAAATATCGTTTATCTTGATTTAGATTTATGATAAGTGGATTGAGACGCCGGGCATTGTCTAACGTGTTTTTTTGCTTTTTTTCGTGTGGGTTTCTTTAACGGTGGCATACAAGTACAGGGTGCTTAGACGAGTTGCCAATCGCTAACGCTGATCGTCAATCGTAAACGAAAGGCAGCTAACTGTCTTTGTCGCACTAATATGAAAGAGTGACAGAGAGGGAAAACTACGATACGCTACTAAGCGTTAGCGATTGACAACTTGGCTTAAGCCCATCTAGTTCATGTAGGCATTGGTATGTCATTTGTCTTAGAATCCAAAAATGTAAGCAAATATGGCTGACTTTTCATAACATTTGACGTCTTTGACACATATCGTGAAACACGTTTGCAAATATATTTTTAGTTAAAGGTCTCTGCCCACTAGACCGTAGCATACCATGACCGTAGCATGAACGTATCAGACACGGAATGTGAGACGACACGGACTACTATGCTGCCCACTATAACGTGTGTACATCGTTTCATATCCGTGCTAAGCCCGTTTAGTGACCGTTGCATACGCGTCGCAACCACGTATCATCCGCGTCGCAACTACGTATCATCCCCGTAGTATGAGCGATTCATATCCGTCGTTATCGTTCCATTGTCACAGTTTTATCAGTTTCAAATTGTTTTCGCGCCCTTTATACTACTATCGCTCTGCTAGTATTTTCCTAGGAGTTTATTTCCTATTTTTCTGAGCAGCCATCGTAAACTGCGATCGAAATCCATTGAAGTACTACAGTTGTTACTGAGTCAAGTCAAAGTCAAAAATTATTTATTGAGTAGGCTTAGCAACAAGCACTTTCGAATCGTCAGTTATGCTACTTATACATTTATATGGCGGAATGTGTTTATTTATCATTAATATTATTAAAGTATTAAATTACACTTATCAATGTCTAGGTAGCCTAGACACTGATAAATGTAATCTATGATATTAAACTAAAACTTCTTGGAATTGGTAAATATATTGTCTACAGATTTATGAGAGTACATTATGTTCTTGTCATGATTGTCAATGTGACTCCGTCAAGTACTGGTTTTGTTTGATTATTTTTACATCTTCTAATAGTTTTGGAACAATAATTAATTTTAAATAACAATGGAGCAACTGAAAAAAAAAATCGAAAAAAGAAAGATACTTTATATCGATCTTGTGTAGGTACCTACATATTGTAATAAAAATCTAAAACCAATAAAATTTATTTTGGAAAGCCACATCAAAAGCATGGTTCTTACCATGTAAAAAGAGAAACAAATTGTGCAATCTATCTGGATAAATTCGTTAAGTTACACGACTGTTTCAAAATTGATATTTCTTTTAATTATTTTGTTTGTAAGAAACGAAGTAATATTTTTCGATCTCGATGAAAATCTTCGGTTTTCGGGTTTACAATCAATTAAGTAAGTTTTTTTTTCAGAAAATAGCGATGCTGATTATATTGTTTGCGTTGTTTCGCCATAAGAAAATTATTACTCACTATCAAAAGTGAAAAATTTGGAGAGTTTTGGATAAAAATTGTAAATACAATACAAAAATGTAAATAGAACCCGTATGCTCACCGTTTCGCCGCCTGCGCACACCGTACCGGCAACGTTGCGTGCCATGCACGTAGCGTGTCAGGGCCGGCAAAATATTCTCGCCGACAAAGGTCTCTGCCCACTAGACCGTAGCATACCATGACCGTAGCATGAACGTATCAGACAAAAAAATATTCTTTGTATGGAAAAGTATGAGACTCTGCCCACTAGGACGTTCCGTCGCCGGCCAACACCGTCGCGTGCCATGCACGGACCGGCAAGAATTGTCGGCGAGAATATTTTGCCGGCCCTGACACGCTACGTGCATGGCACGTAACGTTACCGGTACGGTGTGCGCAGGCGGCGAAACGGTGAGCATACGCGTTCTATTTACAATTTTTATCCAAAACTCTCCAAATTTTTCACTCTTATGGCGAAACAACGCAAACAATATAATCAGCATCGCTATTTTCTGAAAAAAAACTTAACTGATTGTAAACCCGCAAACCGAAGATTTTCATCGAGATCGAAAAATATTACCTACTTCGTTTCTTACAAACAAAATAATAAAAAAAATATCAATTTTGAAACAGTCGTATAACTTAACGAATTTATCCAGATAGATTGCACAATTTGTTTCTTTTTTTACATGGTAAGAACCATACTTTTGATGTGGCTTTCTAGAATAAATTTTATTGGTTTTAGATTTTTATTACAATAATATGTACACAAAATCGAAATATCTTTTTTTTCGAAAAATCTATGCTATTTAGCAGTTGCTCCATTGTTATTTAAAATTAATTATTGTTCCAAAACTATTAGAAGATGTAAAAATAATCAAACAAAACCAGTACATGACGGAGTCACATTGTCAATCATGACAAGAACATATAAATCTATAGACAATATATTTACCAATTCCAAGAAGTTCTAGTTTAATATCATAGATTACACTTATCAGTGTCTAGGTTACCTAGACATTGATAAGTGTAATTTAATACTATAATAATATTAATGATAAATAAACACATTCCGTCATAGAAATGTATTATTAATGATAAATAAACACATTCCGTCATATAAATGTATAAGTAGCATAACTGACGATTCGAAAGTGCTTGTTGCTAAGCCTACTCAATAAATAATTTTTGACTTTGACTTGACCCAGTAATAACTCTAGTACTTCAATGGATTTCGATCGCAGTTTACGATGTCTGCTCAAAAAAATAGGTGTAGAAATAAACTCATAGGAAAATACTAGCAGAGCGATAGTAGTCTAAAGGGCGTGAAAACAATTTGAAACTGATAAAACTGAGACAATCGAACGATAACGACGGATATGAATCGCTCATACTAACGGGGATGATACGTAGTTGCAACGCGGACGATACGTGGTTGCGACGCGGATGCAACGGTCACTAAACGGGCTTAGCACGGATATGAAACGATGTACACACGTTATAGTGGGCATAGTAGCCCGTGTCGTCTCACATTCCGTGTCTGATACGTGCATGCTACGGTCATGGTATGCTACGGTCTAGTGGGCAGAGACCTCAATTCTTGCCGGTCCGTGCATGGCACGCGACGGTGTTGGCCGGCGACGGAACGTCCTAGTGGGCATAGTCTCATACTTTTCTATACAAAGAATATTTTTTTGTCTGATACGTTCATGCTACGGTCATGGTATGCTACGGTCTAGTGGGCAGAGACCTTAATACTAAATAAATATCAAGAATTTTAACTATACTTGTGTGTTAACTCAAGGCTTAAGGTTTTAGGTTGATAATAAAACCAAGATTGTGTTCTAAAAGGGCGTGATTATATTAATTACCAGGGTTCGGATATCTCGTTGCACGGTAAGACGTTAGAGAACCACGGAGTCGATTTTAATATAAAAGTCAACTCATACTCATACTCACATATAGCTTGGCAAAAAAGAGTAGAAATTAAAAAGTAGCAACATCGTAGTGTCGTCCCTTTCAAATCAATATGCGTGAGAAAACGGGACGACACTACAATGTTGCCTTTTTTTAATTTCTACTCTTTTTTGCCAGACTGTACTCATTCCAAAAGTCGATTATAAACGAAATAAATATAATTTGTAATTGAATTCAACTATTATTTTAAATGAAAGACAGGCTGCCGCACTATAAAGCATATTACCTACGTAAAAAAATAAGCAAACAAAAAATATTATTATCAAGCTTTTAGTTTGTAATATCCATAGAGCACGTAGATAAAATGAAATTAACAGCATTTTTTGACTAGTTAATTATTTACATGAGTATAAGTTGACTTTTAGGTATTATGTTAAAATCGACTCCGTGGTTCTATAACGTCTTACCGTACTACGAGATATCGGAACCCTGTTAATTACTCATATTATGACATTTCTTGCTTCTTTTAGCCTCAGGAATATTGTGCTAAAATTTTCCCTTTCCTCATGGGCAGTGGGTACCTTGTAAAAATAGTGTTAAGAGATTTTCGTTTGAATTACAAGTTACAAATTAAAAAACTTCTGTTCCAGCTACAAACACCTGCTATCGAATTTACGAATTCACCGCCCTTACTCTACCATGTATTGTATCTTAATAATATTATAATAATCTTTATAATAAAGCTAAAAAACAAAATGGACATCAGATAACCGGTAGCTATCTCCATTGTTCCGATGAGATGCGGAGATGCGATCTGTTTGCCTGTCTTATCAGAACGGCCGGAACACATTACAATAGTAATGATTAATGTTGTATTACGTGGTAATTTATGTGCGTTTTGTTACGATATCTGCAATCGCATATATCTTCAAAAGGGCTTATGTTTTATAATAATTATACAATAGTAATAAATAATAATAAATAAATAAATATTTTGAGATATCTTACACAAATCGACCTAGCCCCACGGTAAGCTCAATTAAGGCTTGTGATGTGTGTACCAGGCGACGATATATATAATAGATACTTAAATACATAGGAACAATAAGGAACAAATATTTGTGATACTTAAATAAATACACAAATAATGCCCTCGCCGAGATTCGAACTCGGAACCGCCAGCTTCGTAGGCAGGGTCACTACCAACTAGGCTACATAGGCTGACAAATGGTACAAATAGTACCGTCTTTGTGAAAAATACTTCACAATTAATGCGTTTAAATAGCACAATAGTCATTAATTTCGGAAGATGTATCGTAACGTTAAGTTAGATGGCTATATTAAGGAATAAAACGGGCCAAGTGCGTAAGGCAGTTTTCTGCCCATCATCGAAATGTTTAACAATAAAGTAATCTAAGTTTAGTTAAATTACTATTCTAATTGTAGTTATGGAAGAACGGTGCCTCCTGGCACAGGTTATTTTGTAAATAACTTAAAATGACACCGGTCTCTATGAATTTTGTACTGGTTGTTAAGGAATAAATAATTTTGAATTTGAATTTGAATCAATCTTCAATAAATGAATGATCTGTGACATTTCAATCCCTTAGTTGACTCTTACAACACCCATGGGAAAAGTTAGGGTGGTGACAAATTCTCGCCGTCACCACACTGCGACAAATTTACTTAAGTGTTCCCACTATTTTCCGAAGTATTTCATATTTACTGCATAACAATCGTAACCTATAAACTATTCCACGTACCTAAAAACAGTTCTACCGCTGACGCAACCTTTTGTCTCCGAGCAAACAAGACTACGCAAACACTACACTGAGACAGCTTCTATTGTTTGCCGTTTCGAAAACTTGGATGCGGTACGTGTTTAGTTTAAGTGGTCGGCCCACCGACTGTACGACAAGGTACCTAAAGTTTCTAAGGTTTCTAAGGCGGGCCCTATGATAATATGTGGGTGTTCCTTTAACCTTAGAAACCTTAGGTTCATGGGACCCAGCGCACGTAAATTGTTTGACAAAATCGCGTCACGTCTGACGTCATTAAAGACCGAAGAGCTGGCGGCTTCCTCGTACTGCGTATCAGCATTTCGATAAGGCAAGGAAATTCCGCCAGCATCCTTGGTATAATGCCACAAGGGTCAATTTTAGATATAGGTTAATTCAATTAAATTTTATATATGGTACAGATTTGTAAATAAAGATATTAAAAAATACGGTCTAAAGACAAAACAAACATTTAATCAACCCTTATGAAACTTCCAAAAACCAGCTACTTTTAGCTCCAAAACCAGGGCTCACATGCTCACAGGGGCCGAAAAAAAAACATTATTTTTTGGCTACCTTACATGTACTTAATAATAAAATAAGTTACACAAAACATACACCGACTGGGCGCTCATCCTCACACCTTGCAACCTAAATGGTCGCGCACCGTGCGGTTTCAGAGGAACTTCCGTCTGTGGAATGAGCTCCCTGCCGAGGTTTTCCCGTTGGACTACAGTATGGGGTTCTTCAAAAGAGGAGTGTACAAGTTTTTATTGGGTCGGCAACGCGCATGTGTCACCCCTGGTGGTTGCAGGCGCCCATAGGCTACGGTGACTGCTTTCCATCAGGCGGGCCGTATGCTTGTTTGCCACCGACGTGGTATAAAAAAAAACATAGCGGGTACCAAGTTTGCCGTATCTGATCCAATGTTTCAATAGTCCGAGTCAATAGTGTCTTGACATACACTTGCGAGCTTTTGTCTGCGCCTGCGCACAAAGCCGTGATGTCATACAGGCCGGTGTGTAAGAGATTTGCTATAGATTTAGAGAAACTAAAAGTGGATTTAAATATTTAACAAAACGGGTTACTTACGTAATTTAACTTGTAATTGCTCGTCATGAAGTACCCGCGACCAAAGCCCGACGACTTGCGCTATGCAGTGTTATTCACTAAGGAAACCGCCTTGCTGTCAGCGCTGTGTCAGCGCTGCGGCAGCGTCGAGCCTAAAAATGGTATTCACTAATGTACTTTAAGCGACACTAGTGCTCGGCGAAGAATGCGGCGTGAGCTGGAACTACACTGCGTCGAGAGTTTGACGTTGAATGTACGAACTTCGTATTCTCTAACGACAAACAGCGACGAATTCGCCCACAACCTCGCTCACAGCCTCGATTCCTAATGTCAAATAAAACAGCTAGGATTTTAGACAAGGCTGTCTCGACGTCGAGCTCGTTGACGAACGCAGCGTCGAATGTGTGAATAAGAGAATAGCATAGCAGCTGGTCGCGGGCAGCGCTGAGTACTCCATGCCGAGGATTCTCTAAATAAATCGAAACATGTCGAGCAATGTTTGCTCACGTGAGTAACACGTGTCGCTAAATATTTAAAAGTGTCTGTGTCTCACGTTTTAGTTATAATTCTAGAACTAAAATTGTACGAGTTGAGAACACGGTTTGGCAAACGAAATGTAGGACGTCCAGCCACAAGATGGTCAGACCTTATGAAGATTACCGGGATTGCAGCAGATCGCTTTCAACCGATGTATGTGGGGTCTACTACGACCAGCAGTGAACGTCTTATGGCTGAATTCAGACCAGATTTTGACATAAAGCCAAATTGCCAAGCAAGCCTACCTAAGATGCCATTCTGTAATTGTATACGATAAGCGATAAGTAATAAATGTATGAGAATGACAGATTCGAACGAAAAGTGACCATTTCCATACATTATTATGGTCATGTGACTTCTCGCTTATCTTTCTTAAATTCAATGTCACGCGTGCTTCTGATATTCATTGGTTTGATAAATTTACGAGTGTCTTTACATAAAACCTGAATCATTTTTAGCAATTATATAAAGATCATCTCATCCTTCTCCAAAAACTCGCACACCTGGGAATACAAGGAGACCTGCTTCGGTGGATCAAGTCTTATCTTTTGAATCGGTCCCAAGCAGTTGTTGTGGGTGGTTATCGCGCAGACTTTGTGAATATTAGCTCTGGAGTCCCGCAAGGGTCTCATTTGGGTCCCCTTCTATACAATATATATTTATATGATATCTACACATGCTTTAAGCACTCCCAATTCCTCATGTACGCTGATGACACTAAGATTTTTTCCGAAATTCGTACGCTTTCACACTGTCAAAACCTTCAGGCAGACTTGGACCGGCTTTCTGATTATTATTTAGTTAATAGAATAAAGATTAACGTCACGAAATGCGAGCTCATATCCTTCACTCGTAAACGTACCAGTTTAATGTACCCTTACTGCATACAAGGTTCTTCCATTACAAGGACACAGTCTATTCGGGATCTGGGCGTTCAATTAGATAGTAAGCTGACTATGAGGGAACATATAGACTTGGTAGTAAACAAAGCATTCAGGAGCCTCGGATTTATATTTAGAGTTTGCCGCTCAATCACTGACCTTTCTTGCATTAAACTTATATACTATGCTTATGTGCGTAGTATCCTTGAATACGCTAGCACTGTTTGGTCACCGCAATATATTACTCACATACAGAGGATTGAACGCGTGCAGGAAAAATTTACAAAATATCTATATTATCGTGCACGTAAAAATCCTGACACATACGAAATTAGGTGTAAATTTCATAACATTATGTCCTTGAATAGCCGGCGGACTGTGACAGATATGATGTTCCTCCATGATGTTCTAAACGGGCACTTGGACTGCATGGGGTTGTTGTCTCAGCTGGGACTCCAAGCTCCTAACCGCCGCACACGCCACACCAGGCTATTTCACGTTCCCACTCACCGTACCAACTATGGTAGCAATTCTGTCCTAACTAGAATAGCTCGTACTTATGATAAATTATTTAAACATCTTGACCCGTTTTTCCTTTCAAGAAAGGCTTTTAAAAGCCTAGCCTTGAAGACACTTGCTTGGTAGTTCTCACACACGCACACACACACACGCACACACACACACACACACACACAAACACTCACACCTTACAAACCCGTTTCAAGAGATTCGTTCTTTAGCATGGAAAGGAATAACTAGATTGTTGGACCTTCTGTAAAATCTATATTCTGTATTTTTAATAGATATTTCGTATATTTTCGCACTATTTTTTCCTGTTGTTCTTCTATCTCATCCTAATCTTATTTTAGTTTAAGGATTGCGCATGCGCAAGTGTCAAACCCAAACTCAGACTATTAATTTATACTGTATAATTTAAGGGAGTTCTGTTATTGGCTATGCTTACTGTAGTTACTAATTGTCTTCATTTTATGTAAACGCTGTTGAACTTCTTAATAAATAAAATAAAATAAAATAAAAATAATAAATATGAGAATGGTACTCCTCATTGCTTGTGTCTTAGAGAATGTTATGCCTCTTCCAGCTTCATGGATCTGCGTGCACTCAACTCAAGCCTATGTCGTAAAATCAATGTTTAGAGTGAACCAAGCAATCCCGCGCACAATGTGTTGCCGGTTTATATGCTTGTTTACGTAAAGTACTAGATACTATCACTATTTCTGTTATATTCTCAGTGGGTATTTTGTTTTTCTATTGCTTTCAGTTCTTTATTATGGGGCCTTGGATCAGATTGAATGATTTTAGTTTAGCTACTCACAAACTATGGATGCAGTTATTTTCAGTATTTGTCATTAACCATGAAATAATTATATTTCTTCAAACATAATATCTTTTTCATCACACCTGTTCGGTAAGTGCGCCAATACGCTGCGGTGATGCGCGCCGTAGGTGCGTCATTACGTCATAGTAGGCCGTTAAGGATTTTCATACAACATTACGTCGCACTAGCGCGGTCCGGCGCACGCCGCGCGCCGCGCCGAGATTTCTTTTATGAAAATGATGAAATTAAGTCATCCCTGATTTAGACCATTTTAGAGTAGTTTTGTGAAAATATATTGTTTTATTTACTTTTTTGCATCACAGGTGTGATGAAAAACATTGTGTGTACCACGGGCGGTACAAGAATTATGAACTCGTGTGAAGTAAAGCCCGCGCCTTCGGCTTGGGCTTTACTTTCACACTCGTTCGCAAATTCTTACTTACCGCCCTAAATACACAATGTACTATTTCATCACACTTGCAGCCTAAGTGCGCCATTGTTTCTGCGCGCAGCGGCAGTAATAGAAAAGTGAAATTCCCTAGGGAGTAATAGAAATGACAGTACGTCATTTAATAATGCTATTTCTTAAAACTTATTTTTTAGTTGGCAAGTGTGATGAAAAACATTGTATGCATCACGCTTCTAACACTCTCGTTAGTAATTACGTACTTACCTCCCTTGATGCACAATGTACTAATGTTAAGCAGCTAAAATTGATTAAATACACGTTAGCTTAATAGTTTAATTATTATGTCTCAAAATTCAATAATTGAATTTTGGCGTCGCAGGATTTGGTTTAGTGGGACTCATTTGGTGCGAGATACTAGTTTCTCGTAAAAGTTGCAATGACGATTCCCGATTGACGGTACCAAATAATGTCAGTCAATTTAGGCAGATAGCATTAGTTTTTCATACTACTCTTTCACTTTTTGTTTTTAGATAAAAACTACTATTTACTCTGCCTCTTCGATACTAGCTTTTGAGTATTAGATACATTTAAGGTCTTCGTTCATTAAAACAACTCCACTCCAATACGGCAGCATCAGCAGCAACTCTACTTACACTTTCAATGAGTAGTCAACTGGAACGAGTGGGCAATGCAAATGGTTGCACGTCAGTTTCACACGCATAGTCGCCGCGTGGACAACGTGTGGTCAATGTGTGACAAACGTGCCAGGTTGAACTTTACTTACGACGCGTAGACCACTCGTCGTACTCTATTATGGTAAAAGAACCTAGTCAAAGTGGAAGCTTTCAAGAAATCAATGACAATATTGCAACAGAAATCGAAAAGCTTACAATTTACAGATATTCTAAGTCAGATTTGCAAATCAAAACGGAATCTCTTACTTGTCATCCGATTACACCCACCTTTGTCAATCGACCAGACCGCAGATCACTTTACAGTAAACGGGACATCTATGACACATTTATTTATTTATTTAATAAAACAAAAGTTTACATGACATTACAGCAGAACACCAATGCGTCATGAAACTAAAATTATACAATTGAAAAAAATAGAATTCAAAATAGGATATAGAAATAAGAAAAAAAAACACATTAATTGTATTTAGGCGCCTCAACTGCGTGGTTCCGTTGCGTCGTCTGAGCCGGCGTAGGGCTCGGCAGGTTGTCCCGGAACCGCCGAAACACGACGCCCTTCGGCCAGAAGTCCGGACTCGCGATAGTGTCCTGCAGCGGCCGCGGCACAAGCACCACAAATGAGCTGAAGTGCACGTAGTGGCGCGACCGCAGCAGTTGCACCCTCAGCGAGAGGCTAGTCTTCCGGTGGACGTACTCCGCCACGTCATCAGCCACGGCGGAGTAATGCAGGCGCGACACGTAGAGTGCCTTACACGGAGTTGCGACCCGAAGACCAGAATGAAATCACATCAACATTACATGATCAGCTCATCAGTCAAATGCTGGACACAGGCCTCTTCTTAGCCTATGCGCATGGACGCATTAGGAGGTAAATGCCCATAATCGCTACGCTGGACATCGATTGGCGATCGCAGTAGTGTGTCTACTATGACGATGCTGCTGCCCATCATAAATCTTCGATAAATAATTAGTCAGTCACACTACAATCCCTTACGACACCCACAAGAGTTGGGGTGGTGACAGATGTATTCTTACTGCCGTTACCAGACGGCTAGAAATTATAATACTAACATTTCATTTCATTTATTTGCAATCGTGGTACATAAGATATTACAGTTGGGAGTAGAACACATGCTTCCTGCAAGGGTATCGCAAAAATGTACTTAGGCTAAACTACATTATAATACACACTTAAAACTAGACTACATTTAAGGTATAGTCACAAAAGCCATGTCATCTGAGATGAGCACCATAAACCCAGTAAACTAAATGATAATCGAAAGAGCTCATTGACAATAAATCTATTTGTCCTGTCCAGAATACGATAAGAAGGCTTGCATAAATATTATTTACACCCTGCCTAAGAACTTACGAAAACACTCATTCATATTGCGACTGGGTACGCTTCATAACGAGTCTATTCTCAATACTCTGTGTATTGGCCATTGGCCATTCAAGCCGATTTCATAACACAACACTGTGTTGTAAGTAGGTATTTAACAAACCGGTGGATGCCAGATAAATTGCGTCTATTTACAATCAGAATGGCTTCGTGCCCCATATCGATATCTTTGTTGCTATTATGATTGTCTAATAAAGGAGTTTCTACATAAAATACATGAGATTATGGAACGGAGAGTTGCGTTAGTATTAGATAAAAGCATACCCAAGAAAATATAATAACGTATTATTTTTTAACATGAGATGACGAAAATCTCTTTGGAAGACCAGGATGCTTAGCCAAGTTGCCAATCGCTAACGCTTAGTAGCGTAGTTTTCCCTCTTTGTCACTCTTTCATATTAGTGCGACAAAGACAGTTAGCTGCCTTTCGTTTACGATTGACGATTAAGCGACGACTAAGCTCTCACATGCTTAGGTATGCCAGAGCATACGCTGAATGGAGTCCATTTAAAGCCACCGTGACAGGACCAACATATTTATTATTTAACGTTATTTATTATTCGTTTTTATTTAGGTATATTTTACCACGATGTGTATATATTATTTACCTTAAATGTGTGTCGTGTGTTTAATAATTAAGTTCTTTCGATTTCTGTTTTGGTGATGTACCTATAGATTAGGTTATGCTTACGTGTAGATACTTTTGTATATAGTACAATTTTTTAAATAAAGAAATACAAACTAAAATTTGATCCACGAACTTAGTGAAAGTCTCACACGGCCAGGCTAAACGTTCAGGCTATAAATTGTCCAACAATAAGTAATATCGGGTAAGCGCGCCTAATGATGGTTTATCGTGCGTGAGCGCAGCCGCCAATTATAAGCGGACGATTCGTAATTATTTCCATACTTGAGGTTCGTTTCCTTTATACGACGTTAGTTTTTGAAGTATTTTTTACTTGATTACTTTTGTATATTACTTTGATATCTAGTCAATTACAAATGTAATCTTCAGGAATAATAAGATAACTTTTTGCCCAACTCTGGTTAGGAGTTTGGTAAAACAATTATTTAAGTGATGATAAGTAGGTTTGCTGCTGATGTCTAAATCCTGATGAATTTAGGATATGACTGAATTTATTCATATGTAATTGATTGTAAGCATTAATAATGTTTTACGAAACGTCATCTAAGCGAACAATGTAATCGATTGTTAACAATAAATCTTAAAGCAATTAACAAAATCTTTCTCGGACCCCGAAAGCTAATCTAATCTTATTTTGCCACGCTACGATCGTACCAACCAGGTAGACTATGATATGACACGTTTTAGGGGGTAATTGTCAGATCATATGAATGAACTTTCACCATGGGATACCTACCCATCGCAATCACGAAACAAATCAGCTGTTTCACATATTTTGCCTAACGCTATCTCAAGGTTTCTATGGAATATCAGATATTTTTTTCCTGATTGTGAGTCAGATGATGGCCGCATAGAAAAAGGTTTTTTAATATGACCTCCGTGTGGTGTGTGGTGAACCCCGTGTGGTGACGGCAGCAAGAATACATTTGTCACAACCCCAACCTCTTCCCGCGGGTGTCGTAAGAGCCGACTAAGTGTCACTGACCATTCTTTGATTTGATAGATGATGCCCCAACTAGCAAAATTTCGTCATATAATCGTCGCGGAAACGTAACATATTCAGGCTTTTAGCTTATGAAATTGGTCATAAAAACGTAATAATTACGTTTATATAACGCGATTTGGGCCCATATTACTCAGCTTTTTAGCCATATAAAAGCCATTTAACTGAAACTGCCACCACTTAGTAGTCATATAATAATCATCGCCGTGACCACTTTATAGCTAACTAGCTGAATAATAGCGACTTATATAGCTTTTATATGACTTTTAATCATATAGGAGCCATATAACCGTTGAGTTAGTTATTTATTGATCATATAATTGCTACTTATATGCCAAATTTGTGGAATAAAAGTGTCCAGCGAAACTAAACAGAAGACGGATTGACAAATTGCTCGTGCATATAATTTTGTTAGTGCTAGCTGGTGTAAACAAAATTAAAACACTTAATGCCATTGAGTATGTTTTGACAGAGCTATCTAAGTAATATATGACCATGTTATAATTGGCATTATAAATTCTACCTAATGGTGAAAATGTATTGCGAATACCACTTTACTGATAAAGTATACTATGTTTAGTAGTAAATAATGAACGCGCCACTTTAATTATTAGTTATTACAATATAAATTAAATAAATATTTTTAATTATTACGAAGGAAATACTATATGACATGTATACGATTAACATATCATATAACTGCTTCGTATTAGTTCTTATATAGCAAGTTTAGTGGTTTAAGCGCCATGACACCTACAGGTAGATACGTTAATCATATAAAAGTAACAGCTGAAACCAAAAAGTTCTATAATAGCAATTATTTTTCCATTTACTCGAGCATAGGTCATATAAGATGTAATTATTCGACAAATAGTCAAGTAAGCGTCATGTAAAAGCAGGTTACTCAGCATTAATCTTATATGACTCTTTAGTCATAGAAGATGTCGAGATGCTGAATAAAACACTTTTATAAAACAACATATATAATTAGCTGTTATATGACTTCATTCACAATAGTCATATAATAGCAACTGCGTTATGTTTACTCGACTTTTTCTCACAAGTCATAAGTCAGCCATATAAGTTTTAGCTACTCGGCAAAAAAGTCATATAAGCGTTTTATAAATGTGTCTTTTTCAGCAACTTTTTATATGACTATTAAGTCATATAAGAAAGTCGTATAAACGTGTATATGACATCTTATACGACTATTATGCTATTGCTGTATAAGTTGGCTTTATACGACAGGTACTGTGTAATTTGCGTTTATATGACTTTTATACGACATATTGCTGTATAAGCTGGCTTTATACGATAGGTACTGTGTAATTCGCGTTTATATGACTTTTATACGACTTATTAGCTGAGTAAGCTCGATGTTATATGACTGTTTTGCTAGTTGGGGCAGCAGCGTCACCGTAGTGGACACATTACTGCGAACGCCAATCCGCTTGCCAAACGTGGCGATATGGGCATTTACCTACAAATGCGTTTACGCATAATTAATAGGAGAGGTCTACGTCCTGCAGTGGACTGAGATAGGCTGATGATGTGATGACCTCAGAATTAAATTCAAAATAAAAACCAGTAATTAAAAAAACATCCTGTTTGTACGACGCCTCTGGATGGTTATTTCCCATTAGGCCACTTGTACCATAAAATATCCGATATAGTATAGCGGGCACTGATCCCGTATCCCAAGCTAGGTATAATGGGCACTGCCCGTATAATTCCCGTGCGATTATACCGCGAACGCGCGTTTTTATCCCACTTTTATCACTCCTGACAAACCGGATAGACCTTTATTACACGCTTTGATTTGCCTAGACGTTCATTATAGGCTAGATCCTTCATTATCTACTACCTATACATATATCCATGAGACAACTTTTATGAAGTTGATCGATCGATTTATGTCGTTTTTACTCGTTTTCTTGATATTAACTGCGAAATATGCTTCTTGTACTGATAATATAACCACTAATAATAAACGCGCAAAGCTGTATATGCAATTTTAGAAAATTATCTACTTTTCTTGTGTACTTAAGCTAATTTAAAAAAAACACAATTTTCATTATATTATAGCTCAACTCTCATTATGTCTCTTCTTAAGACTATCTCGTGGGTGTTTAAAAACATATTTTCTAAGGTTTTCATTACAATTTTAAAGTAATTATGTGGATTTTTACTTGGGTGTATCGGTAACAATAACAACTGACATTAGGTACAAATATACCATATAGAAGAACTAAAATTAAAACAGGGAAAAAATGTTTAGTACTTACCTTCCCTGATCGTAAAATGGAAGGTGATTTTTTTTCGTTTCAATCCTATAGTGTGATATATTTTTCAATACTTACTACTTTTTACAAGACTAGGGTTTACAAAAAAAAAAAAGATTAGATACGTGATTATTTCCTGAAATAATCGGTAACGTTAGGTTTTATTCGATATGTAAAGCAGGCCATCGCGCTCGCTCCAATATGTTAGAGCGAGCGCGATAGAATGCATACGTATATAGAGTAAAACCTAACGTATCCTTTACTTTCCAACTCATGGTACGTTCATAATGTCTCCATGTGTATTGTGTACTTGATAGGAGAGGCCTACGTCCACGTGATGTAAATGATTATAGAAAATCATATTGTACGTTTCACATTGTAATTGCATTCTTTAAAATTCTCTTAACAAAGCATCTCAATCTATCGCATCAATAAGAAGCGCTTGCGTCGGATTAGCGAACGCGCCGGCTATTAGCGGGTGATTTATGATCTGAGCTATGGAACGCTGCATGGGATCTAGGGGTGCCCAAATTATCGATATAAATAATAAATAAATAAATATCTTTGGACATCTTACACATATCGATCGACCTAGTCCCACGGTAAGCTCAATTAAGGCTTGTAATGTGGTTACCAGGTCCCAATTTCACCGCATTGACAAGTGCTACAATTGTAAATTTACTGTTTCTCCAATCGGGGGCGTCTATAGGCTACAGTTACCGCTTACAATCGTAAGGGCAGTGCGTTTGTTCGCCACCAACATAAATTTTGTGCAGGAACTTTAATAAATCAGCAGTAAATAACTACTTTTTTGCGAAGCAAAATTACAATTGTCACAAAAAACACGACAATTGTAGCAAAATTCCGACATTAAGCCGAACCTCATGTCAAGATTTAATGAAAATTGTACTAAACCTTGCGACAATTGTCACGGGTTTCGGAAAATAAAAAGTAGTTTATTAACGATATCATAACATTATTAGTAATAATTTTATGTTGGTGACAAACAAACACATGGACCGTCTGATAGTAAGCGGTAGCCGTAGCCTACGGAGGCCTGTGTTTATCAACTATAGATCATTTACCTACATACGTATACTCGTAGATATCAACCTTTTCGCTCATAAACGCAAATATTCACAGAATTATGTGCACAGAAAGTAAATATCGATAAACAAAAGGATGTGGTCGATATCGATAAGGACAACAGAACTATCGACGCTTTCCCGGCGCAGGCGCAGGTCGACCGGTCCACAGGTGCGTCAGGTTCTCACAGACGCATGTGTGCGCGATTTGTCCGCCGATAACATCTCGAGATCGCCACTTTATTTGTCGCCGACAAACTTTAGTGCTGCTATTTTGTTTTTTAATTTACCGTCGGGCTGAGTGAAGTTCGGTTATGAGCTTGGATTAGTGAACTTACCCTGTGAATGTAAGATCTACTGTAAATAATGTTCAGTAAATTCATTTTCACATAAAAAAAATAGAATACATAATAGTTTATTAATGGCTTTGAGGTGAAGGAAAACATCGTGAGGAAACCTGCATACATCTGCCAAAAAATTCAAGGGTGTATGTAAAGTCCCCAACAACTACTGGGCCAGCGTTGGGACTGGGCAAATAATGGGCACATTTTTCGGCATTGATGTCGAGTTGCGAAAATTGGCCAGAATACAATACAATACAATACAAAAATTCATGTTTTTTTTAAAAGTAAGGACAGATGATACATATGCAAACTAACAGACATACAGACCCATGAAATGGTATCATTAATCAGCATGATGCTGGCGTGAGCCAACGCTGATCTTCCGATGAGACCATTGTTACAAATCGTTTTATATTAACGGCGAATGCATTTATCTAAATCTGTGTGGACATCTTTTTCGGTTACGCGTAAATAATTATTTTTTGTAGTTTGTTGTTAGTTGTTTTTATTAATTATCAATATAAATTGTAGTTAGTTATTCAACTTGAAAGTTTACTATCCATAATTAACAATCGTAATTTATTTAATCCATTACCAATTAATGTCTAGATTTGTATCTTTTTTATTTATGCAGGTACCTAATGCCGCAAATGAATTAAAAATGATCATACTCCATCATTTATTGCAATTTATGTCTACAAATGTACAAATCAATTATGTCGTTTCAACTCCAAACTGTACATTTTAGAATTTTATCTCCTCATTTCTTTATCACTAGATCCAACTGTCTCATTAACATAAATTCGTTCATACGTTCCAAATATAACTAGATTTATCTCAAGATATATCTCTAGATGGTATCGTGTTGTGGGTATAACAAAGCAAACAGAACAGATGAATATATCGATACAAAAATGCATCAAATCCCAACATTCATGTTTAATATTTTATAACTTATTGGCATAAAGATAAGATTGAATTTGGATTGAATTTAGGTATCACTTAATGCATTATTGATTTAAAAGGGTGACAGATGACCAGTTTGGTCGTATTTATAGGCATGACCATATTTGATGGTATTGAAAAGTAAAACCATTGTTTTAGGATTGAGCTGTAAACTATATGAGCGTGAGAAATAATTGTGAACGAACTATCAGGCCAAGGATTCATTTAAAGGGTATTCAGGACGAAAGAAAATGTAGAAAAGGCGAACTTATCGCCGTAAGGAAAATTAACAGGAAACAAGTAAAATTAACACAACCATAAAGTTTGTTACACGATTAAAATGGCAAAACAACATATACGCACAATTATTTTGTATAATATATGGCATCACTGTCACATCAGAAAAGAAGAGGGAAGAAGAAAAAGAGGAAGACCAAAGCATACATGGAGTAATTAAACGAATTCATTGATATTGAATCGTATAAAGACTTCAGTCAAATAAGATTTGGTCAAGTCTGACCATGAAATTCCATGATGCCTTACACAGAGCAAAAGATCGGAGCAACTCGACGAAGAACTTGTCAGAGAGAAGAGGAGAAGAGAGTTAAAGGAAAAGGCAGAAAATATAATGGAACCAAATTAACCAACAAAAGCTAAGCTCTTAAATAGATGATGATGGCGTCACTCCTAACAACTTCAAACCCAAAATTCCTAATTACCAACCATGCATTATCAATAAACTGCTCATCAATAAATGATCAAACCTGTTCAAAAATGGTACAAAGCCGCACTACAAACTACACCGCGGCGCGTAAAAAATGATGTAGAAAGTAGTATGACAACGCGCACACATGAGGGCTGCGTTGATTAGGCGGCGTAGTGTGCTCATGCGCAGGTGCAAGGCGATACAGGCCCTAGATGTGGTATCACAGAATTAGATTTGGATAGAAGAAACAAGTTCATTCATTTGTATGGCGGCCGAGCGTGTCAGATTTTGTACTGAAGTTGTTACTTGCCTATGATTTGAAATATGTCTCAGGCCCTTGAGTATTCATATTTTTTTGTGTTGTTGCAATTAATATTACTTAAGGAGGCATTATTAATGTTTTTGTTCACTTCAACTTACAAAATTTGACGCCCGAAAGCTGCAAGCTGCGATTAAAGACGGACAACTCAGTAGATTTTACTGAGTTCATTTGACACGCTAAGTAGATACGTTTGCTTGATCTATAGTATATATGACATCTGTGTGTGGCATGTTCTATTAAAAAATTTAATCAAACATGGAAGCACGTCTTAAAGGTTGTCCACGACATTGGTCTAAAGGCCCGGCCACGACATTGGTCTAAGGCGACTAGCGCCAAGCGAATCCATAAGTTGGAGCGGGATACCGATATGGGTACTCCATCTCGCACGTATGGTTTTCCGCTAAGCCAGTCGCCTTAGACCAATGTCGTGGCTGCGGTATAAGGCGACCAGCTTAGCGGAAAACCTTACGTGTGAGAAGGAGTTTTCTTATCGGCATCCCGCTCCAACTCATGGATTCGCTCGCCGCTGGACGCCTTAGACCATTGTCGTGGCCAGACCTTTACTGAATTGTCTTTCAAAGACACCCTTGAAATTTTAGTAACTGTCCCCCCTTCTTCCAAGATAGGTTGGAAATATGTATGCCGACAGACTTTATCACACATTGTTGACGTAAATAAAGCAAAAACTATTGCATGCCTTAGGTATGTCATTTTCGGATAAAAAGATTGTTGTTTTCGATTTTTTTACTTTAATTACGTATGATCAGTAAAAATAATTATGCAACAATTATTAATATTAAGCAGGTATCAGACAGACTTCATTATAATTTCTAAAGGGACGTTTGACCCTGAACACTTAAGGTTCGAATTGTTCGAAAGGGTAGCCACAGCCAAAAGCGGACCAAATCGTATCAATTGTTACAGCAACTTTCGTGATAATTTATTCGTGTAAGTTATGATGAGCCAGTGAGACTAAGGGTCACCCCAAATAAATTACGCGGCATTCGTCGATTGATTTGGGGAGACCATAAGTCGATTTTTGGTCCCATAATATTTATTTATTTTATTCTGCCACTATGAGTGCCACATCCAGTGTGTCTTTGCATCTAGACCACATATCTATATAAGGTCCAAGATGCCGCAGCTCCTTTTACTGTTACCTTGTAAACAGATATATGACGCGATTAAACGTCGAACTAACTATGTGTCTATAGTATATTGCCGCTCTGCCCACTTCGTCTTTGTAATGTATGGGAATGAAAAAAGGGTTATACGGGTATAAATTACCACTAGTATATTGTTGACATAATTGTTTATTTAAATAGTACGAGAAACAATATTGTGTCAGACAAATACAATAGTACGTGTTTCACCATTGTTAAAAAAATATTTATTTTATACCACAAAAATCCATCGCATAATAATTTAAAAATAATGACAGTTGCGACAATTGTAAAATATCACATTTACTGATGCCACAGGCCACCGTAGGCTACTGCTGCCGCTTACAAGTGGAAAGTCCATGTGCATGATTGCTACCATGATTTTTTTCATATTTTTTGGACCTACGAATCAAAAGTTAGAGGGGGGACATAATTTTATTTCTGGAGCGATTATCTCCGAAAATATTGACTTTAGAAAAAAACTTCCTTTTAAGACCCTTTTTTTTAAGATGCCTATTTAGTGATACCCCACACTATAGGATTACGTGCCGTGGGGTGACCGGCTGTGCCGTGGGGTGACCGGCTTGCGAATAGTCCCCCACCATATCATCCCGTGGTTGCAGTAAGAGCCTGCTAAGGGAATAAATACCGGAAGATGGGCAGCAGCATCTTCCGCAGAGTAACAAGTAACAAACTGCGCGCGCCAACCCGCCTGCCAAGCGTGGCGCGTATGGCAACCCCCCCCCCCATGAAATGAACAAAACACAACCTAGGCCCCTAGTGCCCGGCAGTCCTGCTCTTCCTGGCTACGGTAGCGGCCAGAGAAACAGGGCAAGGGGTGCTAAGAATCACCGGCACCTATCCGGCTACCCACCCCCACGACGATTGGCCCTGGTAACACACAATATCCGCACTATGAGGGCTGACGAAAAGATTTACGAGCTGGAAGAGGAACTGAGCAAGTTACACTGGGACATAGTCGGGCTATGCGAAGTCCGTAGAGAAGGGGAGGACACCGTAACCCTGAAGTCCGGTAACTTGCTCTACCACCGGGAGGGCGACCAACAGTCCCAAGGTGGTGTCGGGTTTCTCGTCCACAGGTCCCTCGTAAACAACATAATAACCATCGAAAGTGTGTCGAGCAGGGTGGTATACCTGGTACTCAGAATATCCAAAAGATATTCGCTGAAGGTCATTCAGGTATATGCACCGACCTCGTCACACTCCGATGATGAAGTAGAAGTTATGTATGAGGACATAAGTAAGGCCATACATACTTCTAAAACCTACTTCACTGTTGTTATGGGGGACTTCAATGCAAAGTTGGGCAAGAAAAGCGGTGATGAGTTGAGAGTGGGGCAATTTGGCTATGGACAACGGAACCATAGGGGACAGAGGCTGGCCGACTTTTTGGAGAAAGAGGGACTCTTTATGATGAACTCTTTCTTCCAGAAGCCGCCTCAAAGGAAATGGACCTGGTTGAGTCCCGATGGTTCCACGAGAAATGAGATAGACTTCATCATGACCGACAGGAAACGTATATTCAGTGATGTGTCTGTGATCAACAGGGTGAAAACCGGTAGCGATCATCGAATCGTCAGGGGCTCACTGAATATCAATGTTAAACTTGAAAGGTCCAGCCTGATGAAGTCTACGCTCCGTCCCACTCGAGCCCATATCCAAAACCCCGAAAGCTTTCAACTTGAGCTCTCTAACCGCTTTGCTTGCCTTGAGGACTTGGCATCAGTGGACGAGATCAACGACGGGCTAGTACAAACTGTCCATATGGTAGGGTCTAAATTTTTTAGACCACGCCGTAAAGATAGACCTCAAAAACTGACCGTTCAAACTTTAAACCTCATGGCTGAACGACGCTCGCTACAGCTGCAATCTTCGCATGACGCGGAGTCATATAGGCAGCTCAATAGACGCATATCCAAGTCCTTGCGACATGACGTGCGTCTCTTTAATACTAACCGTGTTAAAGAGACAATCGAGCGAAACCAAGGCTCCAAAGTGTTCGCAAAGGACAAGTCTATTGGGCAAAGCCAGCTGACAAAGCTGAAACGGGGAGATGGCAGCATAGCGTCAACAAAAGCAGAGGTTTTAGGTGAGATCGAGAGGTTCTATGGACAGTTATATACTTCGGTCGCAAAGCCCATTGACAGTTTGGTAGGAGATCCAAGAGCCAAGCTGTCCCGACACTACACCGAGGATATCCCGGACATCAGTCTGTACGAGATTAGGATGGCCCTGAAGCAGCTTAAAAACAACAAGGCGCCGGGCGATGACGGAATCACTTCAGAGCTTCTGAGAGCGGGTGGAACACCGGTTCTTAAAGTCCTCCAGAAGCTCTTTAATTCCGTCTTGTCCGAGGGCAAAACGCCTGAAGCATGGAACCGAGGCGAGGTGGTGCTGTTTTTCAAAAAAGGTGATAACAGCCTTTTGAAGAACTATAGACCCATCACGCTTCTGAGTCATGTTTATAAACTGTTTTCAAGGGTCATCACGAACCGTCTCGAATACAGACTTGATGACTTCCAGCCTCCCGAACAAGCTGGATTCCGAAAAGGCTATAGTACCATAGACCACATACATACGCTGCGACAAGTTATACAGAAGACCGAGGAGTATAACTTGCCATTATGCTTAGCGTTTGTGGACTATGAAAAAGCCTTCGATTCGGTAGAAATATGGGCAGTGCTTGAGTCTCTTCAGCGATGCCACATTGACTATCGGTACATCGAAGTGTTGAAGTGTTTGTATAGCAACGCCACAATGTCGGTCCGAGTACAGGAGCAGACTACGAAGGCTATTCCGTTGCGAAGAGGCGTAAGGCAGGGAGATGTTATATCTCCGAAACTGTTTACTGCCGCAATGGAAGATGCCTTTAAGCTCCTGGAATGGCAAGGACTTGGCATCAATGTGAACGGTGAAAACATCACTCACCTTCGGTTTGCCGACGATATCGTAGTCATGGCAGAGTCGATGGAGGAACTCAGCAAAATGCTCAATGACCTTAACCGAGTTTCTCAACGGGTGGGCTTGAAAATGAACATGGATAAGACGAAAGTTATGTCAAATGCCAATGTTGTGCTCACCCCGGTTTCTGTTGAAAACTCGGTACTCGAAGTTGTTGACTCGTACATCTACCTAGGACAAGTAGTCCAATTAGGTAGGTCCAACTTCCAGAAAGAGGTCAACCGCCGAATCCAACTCGGTTGGGCAGCGTTCGGGAAACTACGCGATGTCTTTTCGTCCGACATACCTCAGTGCCTTAAGACGAAAGTCTACAATCAATGTGTGTTACCAGTGATGACTTACGGCGCCGAAACGTGGTCCTTCACCATCGGCCTCATCTCTAAACTCAGAGTCGCTCAAAGAGCTATGGAGAGGGCTATGCTCGGAGTTTCTCTGCGTGATCGAATCAGAAATGAGGAGATCCGTAGGCGAACTAAAGTTACTGACATAGCCCTCCGGATTAGTAAGCTGAAGTGGCAATGGGCAGGCCACATTGCACGCAGAGCAGATGGTCGATGGGGTCGAAAAGTACTCGAGTGGAGACCACGGCTAGGCAAACGCAGCGTAGGACGTCCACCCACAAGATGGACAGACGACCTTATGAAGGTCGCCGGGACGCTGGATGCAGGTCGCATCTAACCGGTACATGTGGAGGTCCAGAGGGGAGGCCTATGTTCAGCAGTGGACGTCTTATGGCTGAGATGATGATGATGATGATGATAGGATTACGGCAAATAAAAAAAATCATCCCCACTTCACCAGTTGGGGAGGTATACCCGAAAAAAAAAATGTTTTTATAGTTTTTATTGTAAACACTTTGTTGGCATGATTAATATGATACCAGTACCTACCAAATTGCAGATTTCTAGTATTAACGGCCACTGAGCTATGCTGCGGACAGACGGACATGGCGAAACTATAATACGTGTAACTGACATTTTGGCTACGGAATCCTAAAAAACTGGTACTTTACTAGCTTCTGAGTAGGTAAGTAAGTTTACACAATATGGAAACTCTACACAGAAGTTAGTGCGTTATTTATAATGCGTAATTTATTTTCTAAAAAAACGCACTTCATAGCTTATGTATTATAACTAATACACTTTATGATTGTAAGATCAGTGTAAAAAATTAATATTCTGTTTTGTATAATAAGAGAAATAGTGCTTTTGACACTTACATACGCGTAGTTATTTCACATGTTGACTCTACCATTGAGTACCTTAATACGCGTTAAACCTATAGTTATAAAACGGGTACTAAACAATTCCTATTATGCAAATACTTTCGCATTCCAACCTTTAATGTCCGCTAAGCTGGTATTAAAATGGTCTGTCTTGGCCATCAAATCTTTTATGACATTTTCACATCGGCTCCTTGTTGTGAAACACAATAAAACTATGCAATATTAGGGTTCCGTAGATGAATTATAGTTAAAAAACTAAATAAGTAACAATTTTTTTTTTTGTGTTTCTGACTGCAAACCCTTTCATTTGAATACCCATGTCACGGGGGTGGATTTGAAACAGCCAGACCGCCATCTTGAGGAGGTCGCCATATTGGATTTGTAATGACGTTTCTTAGCTAGTTATGTATTGTCATCAGAACTCAGAGCGTGTGCAAAAATTCATTGTAATCGAAAACCAAGTGGGTCAAATTAAGATTCCAAGATTTTCTTACATACAACAGAATGTTACAAGAAACTAACAAAAGGGTGTTAATATTTAATAAAATTGTGTTAAAAAGGGGTAGGTTTTGTCGTGACTATCTGTTTGTAGGTATATGTATTATCAATTTGTCACTGCTATTGACTTAGTAGTTGGTTTTCTAACATGAAAGGTACCTTCAACGAAGCGGAAATATATGTCTAGTAACTTTTCAGCCCACAATTAATAATGCACTACTATAAAAATTAAATCTACACATAATTTCAATAGGTATCTCATTTTTGTTACTTTTAATACTCTCCTATACTCAATGTGACTAACAACATTCAAACTTTTAAAAAAAATGCAATAACTCTAAATATTGCTCAAATGACAATATATTCTTTTCATGGATTTAATATGCAAAAATCCAAATACTTCATTGCAAATAATCACTTTTCAAAGTTTCCAACTCTTTTTACGGCTACAACGTGCTACCGAAGTCAAAGTATTCTTTATTCAAGTATACCCAGCTACTGAACCCATCACTATACGTATTTTGTTACTCTTGACTGATGTTTAATAGCCTTAACGCTGAAGTGAAGCACTTTCGCTATATTATGTCCCTGTTGTCGTGTACTGTTTTCACAGTCATAGAAATTTTATGGTACTTTTTATTAGTAAGTACTTTTAGTTAAGGTTTGCTTTCATTTAATGAGGTTATAATATCTGACAATAGCTTGCTTAGAAAGCTTTTGTTCGTTCAAAAAATACACACTAGATGACACTACTTCGTTGCGACTATATCGCGCTATCAAAACATGTAAGTTGCCTTGTCAGCTTGTTTTTATTTATCATCATAATTTCAGCTATAAGAAGCCCACTGCTAAACATAGACCTCCTGTTTGGACGTCCACATAAATTGGTTGGAATTGGAAGTGACCTGCATCCAGCATCTCCCGGCAATCTTCATAAGGTCGTCTGTTCATCTTGAGGGTGGACGTCCTACGCTGCGTTTTCCAAACCGTGGTCTCCACTCGAGCACTTTTCGACCTTATCGGCCACCTGCTCTGCGTGCAATGTGACCTACCAATTGCCACTTCTACTTTAATCCGGAGGATCTAAACGAGGATTGTTTTTATTACCTATTGATAAAACATCCATCATCTTCTGATGATGTTTCCTTTTATAAACGTCAGAATTATAGAACCATTTACACGATGTTATCAAGATGACCCATTGACATTGAAACCCGACTCTACCTTGTCTCCATTATTACGTACAGTCAAATTACGTAAAAATCACTTCTAAACTTCGCGTTACCTGTCAAATAAACGTCATAAAACAGCATGAGGTACTAAAGCATACACCAACTAAATTAAACCTTAAGCGGTTTTAATAAAGGTCTATCTTTTCGCGTTACATACGGTAGGCGAATAATGTTGGTTTTAAGGTGCTGATTGAGTCAGTATTGCAAAAGGTTTATGGATGTTTTTAGACTAATGTTTGCATGTGGTGGGTGTACGTTGTACTAACAATCTGTCAACGGCGTAAACTCGCGCGCAGCACGATTGTTTCGACCGAATGATTGATGCGCAAGCGCTTACAAGTGATGGAGGATTAAGTGACAGGCGATTGTGATCTGTAGTTAGGTGTTAAAGCATGTAATTAGTAATCAATCTTATTGTGTGTGTTACTTTTTCTAGTGAATTATTTGGATTTAATACTGCTTGTAAAGTTTTACGACACTTTTTTGACATAAAGGTGGATTAAGAAGCAACATTTAGCTTTATACAGTAACAAGGAACGAAAAAGGAGGAGGTTCTCAATTCGACTGATTTGTTTTTTGTTGTATGTATATCTCCGAGAATTGTGATCGAACGTGTATAACCCCGAAATGTGCCCGTTGGCACCAAGTTGGGGTCTGATGATAATGATGATGGGATCTTGGAGAAATCGAGGGATCTCTTCAAATGTTAAAGGTACATGTATGGCGCTTTTGGTGATTTTCAATCATTTACAAGAATTTGCATTCAGAAAATGGGATTTGAGGAAACCAATGACGGAAACAAATTGGGGATCTTGGAGTAATCGGTTTGAAGTTGGTTTTTAAAAAAAAATATTTGGTAATTATTACGTGTAACATTTTTAGGGTTCCGTAATTAATAAACATAGACCGCTTCTAGTTTCGCCATGTCCGTCTGTTCGTCTGTCAAGCTCTTGACCGGTTTTTATTTATTTCCTTTCCTCTAGCCTCTCATGACTTGTACTCAACCTAAGAGCAGCGTGTGAAATCAAACCTCTCTGTGCCAACAATCGTCTTAAGACAATGCCTCGACGTTTCTCGACCTGACCCCGGGTCGTGATCGTTTGAACATGCCCAGCTACATGTAAGAAACATGGTCAAAAACTATTAGTGTTGCAGCATACATTGGGTAGCAAAAAAATTATTTTATTCGAATTTATTAGGAAAATTATTTTCCAAAGAATAACAATGTGGTTGAGTGTACCTATTTGGTTAAGTAATGCTTTTTTTTTATGTTGGCACAACAAAGTGGCTCCACTCCACCTGATCATATTAAGATATTCCTTGATTTTCACTAGTTAAATTCAACAGTGCAATATAATTATTCTAGAATACAAATAATTCATACTTAATATAAATGACGATTTTATTATAATTTAATTAATTATGATTTCCCTCAATTCACCATTATCTACTAACAAACTTGCTCACCACTCAACACATAATTAAGTACAACTATGTAGGTATGTATACAAACACAAATGGAAATATTTAATAAAATAATTTCACTTATTCCACAAAAAAAGTAGGTGCTTAATATTATCTTTTAAATACAGTTCATCACTGGTTGCTTAAATTGTATATATTTAGGTACTTAGTTTAATATAAATCAATAAAATCGCAGATTTTACAATTATAACTAACGTGAGACTCAAACATATTTAAATATTTATCACATGACGAGCAATTATCGACTTAGATTACGTGAGTAACCCGTGTGATGAATATTTAAAATCGCAGACTATACAAACTAACAAACGGATCCCTCAACTCCCAGAGAAGTGATTCTTATCAGTATAGTAAAATCACCTAACTATAGTCTAAACGCTCCCGACAATGGTCCAAAACTTAATCGAATATCTTCCGTTAGGTGCAATTGTTATATTAATCGTGCTATTCATAGACTATAACTCAGTACTCACTAACAATACAAACTTAGACAAAGTCCAAAAGAAGATTAGGACTGATGCTTATAATTTATAATAATTATAGGAGTTGAAATTTTGGACTATAGTTGCAGTATTGGACCATAATTCGGTTTTTACGGTCAAAAGAGCATCATCATCATCATCATCATCAGCCAATTGACGTCCACTGCTGGACATAGGCCTCCCCCAGAGAGTTCCACAAAGATCGGTCGTGAGCCGTCCGCATCAATTGGACACCCGCAACCTTTACCAGGTCGTCGCTCCATCTTGTGGGGGGCCTTCCCACGCTGCGCCGTCCAGTGATTACTTACGGATCTGAAACGTGGTCGTTCACTATGGGACTCATTAGGAGGCTCAGAGTCACTCAACGAGCGATGGAGAGGGCAATGCTCGGGGTTTCTCTGCGAGATCGCATCAGGAATGACGAGATCCGCAGAAGAACGAAAGTGACTGACGTAGCCCGAAGAATCGCCAGGTTGAAGTGGCAGTGGGCTGGCCATATTGCCCGGAGGACCGATGACCGGTGGGGTCGGCGTGTTCTCGAGTGGCGACACTGGCGACCACGCACTGGACGGCGCAGCGTGGGAAGGCCGCCCACAAGATGGAGCGACGACCTGGTAAAAGAGCATCATCATCACCAAAATCATTTTCTCTCTCACCAATCACCATGCCCATGGCAAATTTTCCTTCAACAGCCTCTCAACACCGTCCCCAAATGACGGTGCAACGACCATCCCACCATCGTGGGATGTAAGGTCCGACCGAGACCCATATTTTAGTCTCGGTCGAGACCGAGACCGAGACCGAGACTTGGTAGAAAGTATAAAAAACGTATAAATTACATAAAAAAATCTCTAGCAAATACCTATAGTAAGTAGTAGTAGTAGTAGTAGTAGTAAAACACTTTATTGTATATAAAAAACAAATCATAACATGAAAAAAAAAAACACTTTTAGAATAAGTACCTACAAAGGCGAACTTATCTCATTAAGGGATCTCTTCCAGTTAACCTTAAGTTAAGTCTTAACGTTAACGTTAAGTCTAACGTCAAACTAAATACAGCAATTTTCTTCGGATATTTCTATTTTTGTTTTTTTTTATGTAGGTACCCCCCAAACCGGTATTCGAATTTTAGGTATTTTTACCTTTAGTATGATAGGGGTCGCTTACTCTAAATTATTCCTTCCGTTCATTTTAAAGTAAAATTGAAGTCAGTTTATGTCAATATGACATCAATAAAATCGCAGTAAGTTCGCGAGATGGCGTCAAGCTCGCCAATTACAGCTCATTACGAATCTCTGCCACGGCCGAGAGTCCCGACCATTTTTGGCCGAGAACCGAGAGGGATATCTCGGCTCGATTTTTGGCCGAGAATGCCGAGACCGAGATCTCGGTCGGAACTTAGTGGGATGTCCGGCCACAGCTGCAGTAGCGAGAACGCGGGAGCAGCCACACATACTCCAGGAAGAGTATCGTTTGTATACGAGTATCTATTCATTCCGGTCAAGAGCGAAGGTTATGTCGTATCAAACGGTCAAAGTTCCAGCTTTGCTATTCTCTTATTCACACATTCGACGCTGTGTTCGTCAACGAGCTCGACGACGAGACAGCCTTCACTTCGACGTAGAGCGCAGCGCTGCGAAAAACGGTATTCACTAACGTAGAACAGCTTGTCGTCGAACTGTAGGCAGTAACTCTCGACGCAGTGTAGTTCCAGCTCACGCCGCATTCGTCGCCGAGTGCTAGTGTCGTTTAAAGTGCATTAGTGAATACCATTTTTAGGCTCGACGCTGCCGCAGCGCTGACACAGCGCTGATAGCAAGGCGGCTTACTTAGTGAATAACACTGCAGGAAGAGTATCGTTTGTATACGAGTATCTATTCATTCCGGTCAAGAGCGAAGGTTATGTCGTATCAAACGGTCAAAGTTCCAGCACTGGATAAAGAGGGCTGGAAAATACTCCAGCGACAAGAATTAACTCTAAGTTTATGATGATGGTGATGATTACAGTAGCTAAAAATCTAAGCTTTACTACAATAGGAAACTTAATCGTAACCGACTGTACTGCGCAGTCATGCTTTTTTGTGAATTCAGCATGATTATTAATAAATTCGGTGTTAACATGACTGTTGAAAGGTTAAAAGGCCGCTGGCCTACATTATAAAGGTGCATTTAGATCAAACGAGCATTCGCTCATTCTATCCCCCACTCTACGAAATCAACGAATTTCGACGAATCACGTTTTGTATAACGAACGAATTTCGTAGAGTGGGGGATGGAATGAGCGAATGCTCGTCTGATATAAATGTACCTTTACAATTCAAGATTGAGTTTTAGAAATCTCACAACTAATCAATTACCTGGGTAAAATTATTTTCGTTGTCTTGTTTCCTACCACTCTGTCACGCTTTTAGTTGCTGTTTCGACTCAGTATATAAAAAATCCGGTACACTTGTATTTCATTTTCACGCTATTTTTTAATCTTTACATCAGAAATTTAAAACAAAACATCATCTCATACAAAAATCACAACTGTGTCACGTTTAGGGACACAAAATAAGACAACGACAATAATTTTGACCCACTTAGTATAGAAACAAAGTACTTAGTTAATTTAATACGGTAAGGCAATCTCCAATTCATGTTCTTTGTTTCCATGGTAACAGATATTTTTTTGGGTTCATTACATTATTTTCGGCACTCCTTCATTATGTTGCTTGTTTTATGCAAAATTATACATGATATCCATCTAGGAGTTATACCTGCGACCAAATATAACATGGACGTCTAACGCCAGCTCAAAAATGCCCCCAAAACCAATTTTTCAATTGTGCCAAGATGGGCAGGACAGCGCTTTTTGTGACACCGCGCATATTTTGGCGCAACATCTTTGATAAATGTTTATTGAATATCGCCAATCAAAACATTGTTAGACCAATCACAACTATTTTAAATGGCGCTTTAAGTTTTTATAGGTTGACATTCAAATTCATTGCCGTGATGCATTGAAGAGGGGGTGACACTTGTCAACTAAAATTCAGGACCGTTTTTGAAAGGCAATTTAGTATGGCGTGCGGCTTCCATATTTTATTTGTTCGTAGAGTTATACGTAACCGAAAATTTGAAAAAAAAAAGATTTCAGGATGGATTAACATTCAAACAAAATAACAGTCGAATTGAAGTCTCCTTTTTTGAAGTCGGTTAATAAAAACAATAGGCAACTCCATTACAAATGTATTGCACTTACATAACACTAATAGGTGTAAAAGCTCGGGAACCGAACCGGCTGACCTCCGGGTCGCGCGCATAATTGATTTATGCCGTTGGACTATGCATTAACATAAGATAATGCTTAACCTTTGACTTCGGTTTTAAAATTTCACTCGGCTAGTATAACTTGAGCTGGGAATTAGAAATTGAAGTTAACAATGCTTTTAGAATTATAGACTCAAACATATTAAGGGCATTTCTCCGAGCGTTTCAACCGCCGTGACTTTGGTGGCAGCCTTGTCACACGAATCCCGTGAGAGGTGCAAGAATTTTTGAATATATTCGTAGACGTATCCACGGAAATCGGGTAATAATTAAGGTCCGACCGAGACCGAGACCGAGAATAAATTTGATTCTCGGTCGAGACCGAGATCGAGACCGAGACTTGATAGAAAGGATAAAAAAACGTATAAATTACACAAAAAATCCCTAGCAAATACCTATAGTAAGTCCAACGTCCAACTAAATACAGCAATTTTTTTTGGACATTTACTTCATTTGAATTTATTTTATATAGGTACCCCACAAACCGGTATTCGAATTTTATGTATTTTTGTCGATCGAGGGGTCGCTTACTCTAAATTATTCTTTCCGTTCATTTTAAAGTGAAATTGAAGTCAGCTCATGTCAATATGACAAAAATAAAATCGCAGTAAGTTCGCGAGATGGCGCCAAGCTCGCCAATTACAGTTCATTACGAATCTCGGCCACGGCCGAGAGTCCCGGCCATTTTTGGCCGAGAGCCGAGAGGGATATCTCGGCTCGATTTCGGTCGAGAATGCCGAGACCGAGACCGAGATCTCGGTCGGACCTTAGTAATAATGTTGCCACCGAAGTCACGGCGGTTGAAACGCTCGGAGAAATGTCTTAAAATATTATCGAACCGGGTTACTCACGTATTTAAGTCGATGATTGCTCGACATGTTTCGACGCATTAAGAGGGTCCTCGTCCGGAGCTCGTTAGAGGGTTTATTCCGATTAGAAAAAAAAATGTGATGTTCCATACATTTGTGATGATTTCATAATATCAAATAACAAACTTCAGTTCTAATGTAAGAAGACATTGTGTACACGAGTCTTAATATATTTGCTGTCTTTGAATATTAATTTACCATCGTGTAAAGTAGTCTTTATAATGAAAAATATATGAATCAAGCGATTGGATGACGTAGGTACTGGTTTAAAACAAAAAAAAAGAAGGAAGCAGAGATAAAGAATTTGAAAAGGACGAGACGAATCCCTGAAAATTTTATCTGTACTAATTTAACAAGGATATTAAATAAAAGTGTAAAATACTGAATAATTGGATTTGAATTTATCAAACATTTCTCGCTGTTTGTATGGAAGATGTTTTTTTTCTCGGATGGGGACGGTCCCATAGTAAAAATTTATCAATTTGACCTCTAAATTAACCTCTTTTTGACCGATGAAAAAAAAAACCCTGTAATGTTATTCGTAGTTTTTATTATAACAATATTCAATTAAACTGACGTTTTCATTGTTACAGGTATGCCCCCAGCATAAGGATAAAGCTCAGCGCACACTGGCCAGTAAATCGATTTGTGCGCTCGCAGTTCTATTATAATGGATGCTGACTGTCCGCTGACTTATCGCTGTTGATTTTGTTTAGCTCTTGTTTTATTAATAATTGTTCTTTTGTTTCTGGAATATTCGGTTTTGATCAGTTATGAAAGTTTTTGTGTACCCAGAATTTGTTTGCGATCAAAACTATCCCTGGGTGCTTAGACAAGTTGCCAATCGCTAGCGCTTAATAGTCAATCGTAAACGAAAGGCAGCTAACTATCTTTGTCGCACTAATAAGAGTGACAGAGAGGGAAAACTACGATACGCTACTAAGCGTTAGCGATTGGCAACTTGGTTAAGCATTCTGGTATAGCCCCAAGATGCCATTCTGCTATCGGATACGATAAGCGATAAGTCACGTGACCATAATGTAACGAAATGAAATGTGACTTTTCGTTGAAATCTGTCATTCTCCTACATTTATTACGTAATGGCTTATCGTATACGATTGCAAAATGGCATCTTTGCTATGCCTGCTAAGTGCGTAGCTTATTTACCGATCGCTAACGCTCAGGCCTACTACCGCGAAAATCGAAATTCGTAAATTTCGAGGATTTTTCTCTGTCACTCAAACGAAGGCGTCATTAGAGTGAGAGAGACAAATCCTCGAAATTTACGAATTTCGTTTTTCGCGGTAGGGCCGCAGTATCCTGTCGTAGTTTTCTCTTGCTGCCACACTTTCCTATTAGTGCGACAAAGACAGTTACTTTTCCGTCACGATTGACGATTGAGCGTTAGCGATGCAACTTGGCTCAGAGGCGCCAAAGCCCGATAGTCCCAATACTCGATATTTCCAATCATAGTGTCATAGGTAGTAATAAAGCAGACAGGATCAGTTATGAAAAACTTGTTCCTTTGTCTCTGACGAGAGAACGTGCGTCCTTTACACGGAACAAACATTATACATAAATCAATAGTACATTACGACACAAGTGCGAAAAACATGAAATCCGAAACAAGTGGCGATGTTTTAAAACACGACCAATAGGGAATGTTTTAAATCGACACGAGTTACGAATTTCGTTTTTGCACGTGTCTCGTACGACGTTTTTTAGTACAGATGGCCCTCCGAAGTTTTGGACCTGACGTAAAATGACACACTTCTCGCACTAGAGCCTAAAAAATACACCATCTGTACTAAAAAATATGTTATAAAACTAATTAGATTTTTATTTCATACTTAAAATGTTCATAATTGTTTCATAATTAAACCTTACTCTCTTCAATCACTTATATTTCACGTTTAGATTTTCATGCCGTATTACTTGTACCATGTAATGCACATTCAGAGGCATGAGGATGCTCATAAAAATCATGTCAACTGTTCTTAACATAGTTACATTACCGTTGGGCAAGCTTTTTTGTGGTCATTGTGTTTCTCACGTATTTGTAGCATTTTTACAAGTTTTCACCGTTTTCACGCTAATTACAATATTTGTAGACATACATTCCGTCACCATGACTAAACTGTTAACCTATCTATTTCAAAATGTCGTAAGTCGGGTAAATACTAAACAATATGTATCGTTTTAAAATTGCGTAAAGTTATTGACATGTATCTTGAAATCAATTGTTCCGTTAAGTCATTACCAAGGCTTTGTTCTTATGATTTGTTTTTTAGCTATTCTATATCCGTAAGATACAAGATTTTTTGCTGATGGTGCAGTCATAGCCGTGTGGTGACGGCAGTAAGAATACTTTTGTCACCAACGAAACTCTTCCCGTTGGATATCGTAAGTCGACTAAAAAATATCTAGAAGTGTCACTGACCTTTTTAATTTATTGAAGATTGATGACGGGCAGAAGCTTCATCATAGTGGTCACCTGTATGATCGCCAATCCGCATACTTACGCAACGTGGCGATAATGGCTATAACCTCCTAAATACGTTCATACGGCTAAGTAATAAAAGAGGCCTAAGTCCTACAATGGACTGTAATAGGTTGATAAGTGATTCGTATGATTGTATGGACTGCTTGCTTAGCCAAGTTGCCAATTGCTAACGCTTAGTAGCGTATCGTAGTTTTCCCTCTCTGTCACTCTTTAGTATTAGTGCGACAAAGACAGTTAGCTGCCTTTCGTTTACGATTGACCACTAAGCGTTAGCGATAGGCAACAATAGCAACTTGTCTAAGCACCCTGTTATTTCGCCGAAATATTTTTCGTGTAATTTTACTTCAAAACCAATTTATGGCAGATGATTCACTTGGCATATACCAACATTTACCAAATTCTTATTTGCCAACTTTAATTTGGCCGATTTTTTATTTCGCAACTAGATTAAATTAGGTTGGACATGATAATATGCGAAAGATACGTCTGCGTAACGTTGGTTTGCCATGTGTTGATTCTGTCAAATGAAACGAGATATGTGAATAATAGTACCTATGGGGACTATTATTATGCCATACAATTTTCGGCAACATATTATACAGAGTGGTCGCGAGCATCCCAAAAGATTTTATAGCTGAATTACTGACCATATTTAATGTTATATAAAATTTCCTGGATTCGGATTGGTTTCAGAGATAATCAACCTTTTTTCGACGTAACTCGTCATAAAACTTCTTTTTGATTACAATGCTAGCACAATGTGTTTTAATATTACCACACCTTTTGCCTGGCAGTCAAAAAATAAGAATAGACTTGACGAAATAACCTGTCCCTAAAAAAATAGTTGAAATAAATAATTTTTACAAATTGTTGTTATGATAAAAAGTACTGGAAACGTATTCAAAAAGTCCAAAAATTTAAAATCTTTTGGAATGCTCGTGAGCACCCTGTATTATAAACCCGCTTCCAATAATTATACTTAAGAGAAAAATTCGGTACAGAGTGCTGCCGCTGATGAGATTAACGAGGACTTTACGAGTATATCTACCCCTTTAGCTCACACCATTGTCACCTACATAGTGTTATTCTGTAACCATTATTATTTGCAAATAAAAACATTACTTTGAACGTATTACATCATCATCGGTTTAGTAACATGACAAGCACTGCACATTGACCCGAAATTTTCTTTGAATAAAGGGCGTCCCAAAGTTATGGGACATGAAGGTGAAGTACCTTAAATATCGTAGATAGGATATTTTGCTGAAAGAAGACTTTATTTTATTTTGAAAATTAAATAATATTGCATTAAAAAAAAATTCTAGGCATCGAACCTACTTTATATAATATGATACGAAAATATTTTTTTTCGTAATTTTATGATGTCATTCGAAAGAATGGATAAAAAATAACATTTTTTATTAAGAAACATCGTATCTAAAACTAAAAGAATAACCAAACAAGTTTGGTACAAAATTCGAAAAAATTGTAGTTGCTTCGATTTCCGGGTGAAGCAAGTAATTTTTTGAAAAACGTTGAATATTACTAAATTTTTAAAATAACACTGAGTCTTCTTTCAGCAAAATACACTATCTACGATATTTAAGGTACTTCCCCTTCATGTCCCATAACTTTGGGACGTCCTGTATATTCGAAGTTTGTCTGTAACTTTTCTAGTAAACCTACAATGACAGTCACATTTTTCCGTGCCTCTGTTAATTGTGACCACCGTGTCCGGCCCACCTGACGGTATTGTTGTTTGGTTAGCTTTATTTGAACTGTGTTAGTGTGAAAATGTTGATTTTGTGCAACGTGTCGCAATGGACCGCTTTTGTTTTCTTGTGTGCGATGGACAGTGGTCAAAGAAATTTGGGGGCATTCCATGAGAATGTCGCTTTCCTGGGTGCTTAGACATGTTGCCAATCGCTAACGCTTAATCGTCAATCGAAAGGTAGCTAACTGTCTTTGTCGCACTAATATGAAAGAGTGACAGAGAGGGAAAACTACGATACGCTAATAAGCGTTAGCGATTGGCAACTTGGCTAAACATCCTGGTATAGTAAAAGGCAAAATAAGGTGTTTGTACAAAATGCTCAAAAATTTGTCCCAGTGCACTCTTATTCTGTGTAATAAGAACGTCGTAACATATTTATGAGTGGATTCCTTCGATACTTATTTTTGCAATTGACTGTACCTACATCACAAGTCTTAATGAGCTTACCGTGGGACTAAATCGACTTGTGTAAGATGTCCCAAGATATTTAGGTCAAAAGTCTTTTCGTTGTCTTATTTTGTGTCCCTAAAAAACGTGATGCAGAGGTGATTTTTGTATGAGATGATGTTTTGTTTTCAATTTCTGATGTAGGGATTAAAATATACGGAGGGCGTTGGGAAGGATGTGAATCAAACGAATAAATGAAAAAGAAATACAAGTGCACCGGATTTTTTTTATATACTGAGTCGAGACAGCAACTAAAAGGGTGACAGCGTGGTATGAAACAAGACAACGAAAATAATTTCCATTTATTTAATATCCCAATAGTAGTGTTATGTTAACACGCGTCTTTTAATAATACAATAAGAGGCGTTGTTGGTATTACTCAAATATATTCATTTTGCTTCATATAGACGATTCCTTTGCTCAAAGGTTAACTGGAAGAGATCCTTTACAGGGATAAGTTCGCCTTTGAACCTGTTGTAAAAATTTTTTTGTAAAAATGTGTATTTTTGCCTGTGTTTTGCGTACCTACAGTAAAGAATTTACATACCTACATACATACATAATACTAATGCGTCCTATATTACTAGTTGGTTCAATTTTCTGCCCGTTCTGACTGACACACGCTGTTTAGTCACGGTGCTAAGTTATTACTTGTCAGCGTGGAAGATCGATAGGCGAACAATAATGGAAGCGATCTTCTCGGGACACTGTGTATAATATTGATGGGAAATATTTCATATAAACCCGAGTAAAGGTTTAAATTATTTACTACTTTCAATAACTTGATACCTACACGAACAAAAATACACAATAGGATTTTGATTTGAATACTTTTAAATTTACTCTTAAAATGTAAAAAATTGAAACTATTATATTAAAAAAACGATACTAAAAGTAAATATATTATGTAACTAAACTAAATCTAAATCTAAAAACGGCCCCCGTAGGTAAATTCACGAAAGCTGGCACAAATGGATCGAGTAAGTGACAGAAAGTATCTATGTGCGGATGTCTTAATGACAGTAGATACAGGTTGGTATGGTATAGGACGACCGCATACACACAATGAAAGATGTCATTCATTTCATTCATTCCATGCGTGCCAGCTTTAGTAAATTTACCTGTACCAAAGATGCCGGCAGCATTCGTTTGCGTTTAAAATAATGCCCTCCGGGATTTGAACCCGGAACCTCCAGCTTCCTAGTCAGGGTCACTACCTAAGCTAGAAGGCTGACGACATGACATAACGACATCCTTTTGTCCAAAGTATGTCAATACCGCTCAAATACTTGAGACATACAATTTCCAAGCATTATTATTTGTATGAGAAACCATGAAATCACTCGCCATAGGTCAAGTGGTCGAATTCAAAATAATGAATACGATTTTAGTCTTTATTCCTATGCAATACAGCTGGTATATGCATACATATTAATAAACAATTGAGCTTTTGAGTGCTTCTTCAAGTATTTATTCGTCTATTTGTTATAAGATGTTATTGTAATTTCGTGTCATTGTGTGTTATTTTATTAGTTTTCTGGGTTAAACATTTTTTGGAGTTTGATTTAGTAATGACATAGAGTAAGAAATCATAGAGTGCTCAAGTCATGTACATGACAACTATTCTTAAATAATAAGTTGTATGATAATAACTTGAAACTCGCTTCAAAACACGTTTTCGGTGGAACAATTAAAAAAAAATATTCAAAATGCAGGTACTGAATTTTAATAAGAGCTAATATAGCTTAAATACCTATCAATACATTTTATATTTACATCTTGGTGTGTTAATCTTTAATACTATTTGATTTTTTATGGTTATGGTGAGTGAATTGTTGTTCTACACATGTTAAGTGTGATCAAAACCTAAAAATTCGTCACTTTCCAGTCTTTCCACTAAAAAATTACAATATCTAATTAGATTGCAAAAATAACTGTCATATGAAGAAAATACTTAAGATTTCATTAACATGTAACACTTATAACATATTATTATGAAGACCATGTTTATACTTGTGAATCAAGAGATTCTTATAATTTCAATGAACAAATACGACTTACACTTAAATATTTTTTCCTAACTAGTGCGCAAAAACGAACTTTGCGCACGCTTCGCGCGCGGTAATTTCTTTTTTTACGCACTTGTTATGAAAAAAATCGTCCCTTACACGTGCAAAGACTTTTTTTAACTCGGGTGATTGTCGCCCTCGTTTCACTCCTCGGCTCCAACTTTCACCCTCGCCGAAAAAAAGTTTTCCGGCACTAGTTAGGAAATGTACTATATTATCTCCGAAGAAAATACATAAAATAAGGTTAGAATCACATACAGCAACAAAGGTATTTCAGTATTAGGGTAATATTTCCAATCCAACTATAAAAACTAATTTTTATTATCTTAAGAAGACAATGCGATAAAACCATTAATTCACCCATCGGACCTTCCAAAGGTCAAGCACATTTTTATTTTCCTTAACACAATTGATGGCTTCATATAAAGAGTTATTCAACCTTTTCAAATAACAATTTGATTTGATATTGGTATGATTCGACCTTGTGCTACAGTCGCCATCAAATATATCGTAGCGTCCAGAGCGTTTGAAAATATCTGAACACGCCTTTATTGCCGTAACAATAGAGGCGTGTTCTTCGTAGGAACCATGGCGTCGATTTTAGTGACAGGATATGCAGAAATTGATAAGAAATAGGTTTCAGCTAGTTTAAGACTCGAACCCAGATGTATTAAAAATAAATAAGAAGATTTATTCGACAAAATATGCAAGATTAAAACTATAATTTTATAAAACTAAATTATAAATTAACCCGGCGGCAGTACGGCAGGGTATTTCATACCCTGCGTTTGGCTTATGTCAATATTTTTAGAGTTTATTTTTGTTTAACTGATTTCACCACAAGCTCGCCGGGTTAAAATAGAACTTGCATATTAATTGTATTGGTTATTATGTTAAAAAAATTCTAAAAAATAAAAAAGTATTTATGTTTTCTTAATGTACAAATTAAACGTTTCTTTATACACAAAAATGGAACTAACTGAAAAATCTACGAACGTAGTGTTTTTTGTCACTAAATTTGACACATTGGTTCTTAAGAAAAATATTATCTATATCTTTGACCACAACCCATTTTAACCCATTGATCATGATCATCTACTTA
>JALPQI010007503.1:0-44184 GCA_025490895.1 Thaumatotibia leucotreta | reverse complement strand
GGGTGAAGCATATGAGTACAAAACAAAAATAATACTTTTAATTTCGGAGTTAGGGTTTAGTCTCCATGAACAATCAGCCCATTATCCTCATAATCTACATTAGATTGTTTCTTCCAGTTTTTCATAATCAGAATACGATATTGAATCAATCACTACTCTTTTAAAGACAAACGGGTCTTAATCGTGTAAACTTACTATATCCTGAACTTTCGGGCATGTCGTTACACCCGTGGTCGCAGGCAGACTCCAGGATATAATGGGGGCAATTGCCATTCTCCCCTAGCACTGGACCTAGGTATGCCAAGTTGCTGTTTTTTAACACTTGAAAAAATAGATTTCAGTATAAAGTAGGTACTATCTTACCATAAGTAAATGCTCCCCCTGAACGGAATCCTGGAACCGCGCCCACTCCCAACTTGGGCCAGATCCTGAGTAATCGCTCCAGGCTGATTGATGAACTCCCCCGACTGCCCAGTGATACATGGCCGTACACTATTACTCGAACAATTACCTATACCTACCAATACAATCCTATCTTATGCACTTTATTGGCCACGGGAAACTGCGGATTCTCCTAATTAAAAATATGTTTTCAGTACAGATGGTGTTTTCTTACGCGTTAGTGCGAGAAGTGGTTCATTTTAGTATGTCATGCATGTCAAAATCTTTGGAGTGCCATATGTACTCCCTTCGATCGTGCTTTAATTTATCTCCAATCGTTTCGAACTTCATTTTTTTCACACTTGTATTAGGTAGTAGGTATTGTGTTATTGTATTAGTATCTACTAGTACTATTCGATATTACAAATTTGTACTCTCGGGAGTGCTTGGGTTCGTGGGCTCGTTAAGGTGCATTCAAACCAAACGAGCATACGCTATTCAATCGTGATTCTATCCCCCACTGTACGAAATTCTATCGTTACACAAAACGTGATTCGTTGATTTCGTAGAGTGGGGGATAGAATGGCGAATGCTCGTTTGGTCTGAATGCACCTTTACTACCCAACAGCTCGCCACAAGCTGCCCTACAGTACTACAGAGGTATTATATTTCAAACAATCTCAAAATATTAAAATGTAATAGGCATGCGATTTTTTGGTCACTATTATCCATGAGCCTCAGTTTCCGCTTTCCATCAGGTGGGCTGAGTGCTCAGTCCCTCAAAAAAAATATGAGGTTAAATTTTGTTTTTATTAAAAGCCTTTAACTATGTTCTTTTCTTGCATTCGACCCATGTCGAAGCAGCTACTTACTGAATTGGCCACTCCGATGATTGAGATGACTATCTATTCATACATCTACAGGCGCGGATCCAGGGGGGGGCAATGGAGGCACTTGCCCCCCCCCTCTCCCCTTGACACGGGACTTAGGTATGCCTAGGTGGTGTTTTAAGTATAAAATACTATCATATCATAGGGCAACGCCTCCCCCTCAACGAAGTCCTGGATCCGCGCCTGTACATGTATGATGATGTAACTTCTTGCAGCCGTTCTTCCCTACAGTTTTTAATTTCACTGCTGATTTGCCTAAAAAAATGCGGCAACTTTTAATAAAATAAGGCTACATGATAACAAATAATAGTGGCAGTCTGTTAGTAGACCTTACATAATATGTTGATTTAATGCAATTTTCATCAGCTTTCATCACTTTCAAGAGGATCAGGATACCAACAGTACTAAATAAGTTAGGAGCCGTTACACGGATCATTACACTTTTTATTACACCCTGTATACATTTTTACGTCGATTGAAGCCACAGCCATTTAACGTGTTTATGTGTCTCCACTTACCTATTTATATTTATGTGGATATAGGTAGTAGTAACTACGCATGTGACATTTCATTTGTCTGAATGCTTATTGCGTTTTTGGATAGGTAGGGTAGAACGTAGATCAGCCAAACGGGGTAAAAGAAGATAAAGTATTTGGGTAATTTTACCTCTACACCTAGGTTTTCCTTTCTCACACGCCACACACTGGCTTTGTTAGATAGAAAAGTACTTAGTTCCTGATCACTATCATAGATGGCGCATGGAAATACTTTTGAACACCTTCCGCTAGATGTCACTGAACAGCAATACTAGAAAAACTTGGCATCAAAGATTCTTTTTATAGAAAATCTATAAATAATCGTCTTCTATTGATATCCGCAATCACTGTATTAATACACTACAGTGATACAATTATTCAGTATTCATCGAGCTTTGTTGGAGTAGTCAGCGCCAGAAGTGTTATGTTATATATTTATCAATTATACTAGTATAAGTAAGTACTCATCTACTAATTACCATCAAATCGGCAGGTCGACACCTACCACCTAATACTATAACCCCTTATTGCACAACTTCGGCTGCGCAACTATGCTGGTATACGTACGTACTACGTGCTTCGGTTATTGTGAGAGTAAAAAACTTTCATAAACAGGTCGTAAGTACGTAATTCTGTTCCAAATTAAAAGAAAGACCATTATCAAGCTCTAGAGTGACTCTGGCAAAAGCATTTCGCATTCAGCCCACCCCTCAGGGCAATGATAAATTAACAATATTATTGACTGCGACGCGGTGTTACCCTACAATATAATTCAAGCGTTTATTCAACTTGGTACCTTTACCTACTACTACTATGTTAATGTTTTATACAGTATGATGCTCATTTAGCATAAGAGGACTAATTAGCGTGACAGATAATGTAATTAAAGTTTAACTTTTTTCCCGTAGTAAAGTAATGTATGAAAACAGTTTTCTTTAATTACTGGGTTTTTTGGACATTGCCGTAATTTGAGCCTTAAGAATGGAATCGATGGGCATCAAAAAAATTAACGGTTAAAATTTTGTTTTTAGTACAGATGGACCAGATGGTGCCATTTTTACGTGCTAATGCGAGAAGTGGCTTATTTTACGTCAGGTCGGGGCCATCTGTACTAAAAAACGTCGTACGAGACACGTACAACTACAAAGTGGGAAATTAATATCGCGTCCAAAATATCGCCACTCCTTTCCAATTTCATGTTTTTCGCACTTGTGTCGTAATGTACAATTTTAATGTTCATACAATTTTGTATGGGAATTTTAATTCTAGATTTGTGGCTTTTCTAGTCGAAATTTTTTTTGGTCCTGTACAAGCTTTCCTAATCCTGAACAGAAACAGGCTCGAAGGGCATAAAAAAAGTTGGTCAAAAAGGACCATTTTCTCGCAGCCTGTACCTATGTTTCTTCCAAAATCTGTAAACGCCAATCTTCATTAATTTAAAATCGATGGAAGGTCATCTGAGACCATTTTCGCGCAACTACTCTGGGACTGGTAGCTGACCTCACTGACCCAAAAAGATTTCCACCCTGTGAGTATATCGTTAGAGCCATAGCGCCTAAATTGGAAAAAGACGGTTCATTATGTCTGTGTAACTAATTAAAATTCTTGTCAAAAATATATAAATTCGTTTATTACCTTAATTTATTAAACATCTTAATGTTTGTCATTCCTCTTAAAAAAACCTAATTCGTTCATTCGAATTCTCGTTGTTGGCCAACAACGGGATTGAAAATCCTTAAATGCTATTCGATCGTTTGAAATAACGTGTTAAGTGTTAACACAAAGCTCGTTGTTGGGGACAGGAAAGAATGCGTAGTAGACAACCCTAAGTGTATTCAAATGGATCTGCAGCTAACTTCGCTTCAATATCGTCCCTAGAACGACATTGAAGCGAAATTCGTTCAGTTTGCTATCAGGGTTGCCAACAGGGTTGTATTTAGGGAGAAGTGACGATGGGTACGGTCTGTTCACGGGGCTGGTATGGTTCCGGCTTTGGTGGTTCAGCCTGCTTGGCAGGGCCGGTCTTCGTGATAGGGACGATCCTCTCTCCAGCAGACGGTAAAGGACGCTTGGGGGCCGTGATGGTGAGCACACCGTCAGAGGACAAGGTGCTGACGAGGTCAGCGACCTCGTAGCCGGTGGGAAGGATGTAGCGACGGGTAAACTGGCGGGAGATGTAGCCATGCTCGTCTTGCTTCTCTTCGTGCTTGCCTTCCACTAAGATGGAGTTGTTGCTCGCCTTAACTGTGATCTCCTCGGGCGTGAATTGTTGGACGTCAAGGATGACCTGGAAATGAAAAATAGTAAATTAAGACTATTTCTTTAATATACAAAATTCAGAGAATTCAGCAGTACCTTTGTAGAGTGTGGCTGAATTGGCCACATATTCCTTATTGGACATATATATGAAAGCATCAGAGAGCGTAGCCAAGTTACTAATCGCTAACACTCGGTAGCGTGTCATAGTTTTTTCTCCGTCAATCTTTCTTATTAGCGCGATAAACAGTTGCCTTTCGTTTGCGAATGCGCGTTAGCGATTGGCATCTTGGCTATACAACCAGATCACGTCTTGACTCTTCAGGTACGCGGTGACGATCAGAAAATTACACGTTTAGTCTCTTCCGTTTTGGTATGTCTTCAAGGGAGACGTAAACTTAAATAAATGTCCATTTCAATAAATATACATATTTATAAAAGTTAGAAAACCCTTCAACTGGCAATTAATTTCATTGAAGTTGCTTAAAGTTCAAATTTCTGTCCATTAAATAGACATTCCAGCAACGGGAGCTTGCCAGACGAAGGGTTAAGTGCCGTCGTAAAAATAAAAATCACCACACCTCAAACTTTTCCTTAGTAAGGTTAATAGTAGAAGCAGACTCCTGTCTCGTAAGGTTCGTCCTCCAGGGCCTGAAGTAGGAGTTCCTGAAGAGGGAAGAAGAGGGCAGGGTAGACAGAGACGACAGTAAGTCGTCCCGGCGCAGGCCCATGCCGAAGTGCTGGTCGAGGAGCCGCGAAGGGCGGTCCCAGTCGTCCCACCAGTCACGGAACATCATGGGGACCATAGACATCTGGAATTAAAAAAAAAACCGTTAGTAAAATTGAAAAGTAGAGAGTAGAAAATATTATGCCAACTAGACATGTGCGCCGCGCCGCCGCGCCGCCGCCGCCGATGATTTTTCCACGCCGCCGCCGCCGATGAATTTGACCGGCGTGAAATCGGCGTGTCAAAAATTTTGATTCGTTTTTAATTCTAATAATTAATCCGTAGTAAAAGAAAAGGTTTACAATTTGACCGCGTACTTTGTTTTTATATTCACAGAATCACTTCAAAATGCATCGTAAACTGTTTGTAACAACAATATTACTAAAAGGTTTTAAAATAGACCTGCAATATTTGTAAGCCCACGAACACGCTAAGTCAAAGCTAGCTAACAAAGTCGAAACGGGAAGTTGCCAAAAAGTTAACAAAAGCATAGATTTTCGGTGATCGAAAGCCGCTGTCCTGACCTTATACTGAAGATATCGCGGACATAAGTCAGTGCAAGATTAAGAGTGCCCTAAAGCAGGTTAATCACTGCCGTCACCACACGGCAGGTCATGCCGTGTGGTGACGGCAGTAAGAATACATTTGTCACCACCCCAACTCCTCCTGCGGGTGTCGTAAGAGTCGACTAAGGGATTGAAGTGTCACTGACCATTTTACAAGATTGATGATGGGCAGCAGCGTCATCATAGTGGACACATTACTGCGATCGCCAATCCGCTTGCCCAGCGTGGCGATTATGGGCATTTACCTCCGGCCTACGTCCAACAGTGGACTAACATAGACTGATGATGATGATGATGAAAGCAGGTTAAGACCAACAACCTTCCGTGGTGTGCCCACCTAGTCGTGGTGGAGGGGCTCACTAACCGTGTAGTGGTCATCCACGGTGAAGCGAAGAGGCAACCAGGGCCGCCCAGTTTTTGGCCGCCGGCTGGTCCGAGGAGGACGCTCCAAGTGGGCTCACCGAGCCCGCTTAGGACGCGTGGAGGTGGACCGCAGAGGAAGAGGAGTGTCGGTGTTGTCGTTGCCGCTCTCCCTATCCTCTGCGGCCGAGGCGGGATCGCAGGGGGAGAGGCGTGATGGTATTACGGAGCGCCTTTCTCCCCACACCCTGCGATCTTGGCGGGGCCGTTCCGCCGTAACGGCGTCGGTGGGGCTGCAGAGGAAGAGGAGTATCGGTGTTGTCGGTACCGCTCGCCCTATCCTCCTGCAAGTGTGGTCGGCGGCACAACCACAGACCTGATATGCCGCTGGGTGCCGGGAAATCTTCCAGCACCCACGGTCTCCTTGTGGCGGTCTCGGGAGGGTCCGCCACAAATGCCACAATGCATCATGGAGATCGAGGAGGAAGGCGCGCCCAACTATCTGGCGCGCCCAGCGTGGAGGGTCTTCGGACACCCGCGAAGGAGCTCTACTGGCAAGCAACTGCCGCCGGCGGGCTTGCGAATGTAAGCGAGAGCGTTCTCATAACCCCGCCAAAAAGGCGACGAGGTGGCATATGGGGGGGTTTTTAGTGGTATACCGTAGGCCTCATTAACCAAACGGGAGTCCCACATAACCTCTCGGGTCCCCTCCCGCACCCAAGCGGTATGCGTAAAGCATTCTCAGACCAACAAGGCGCCGGGCGATGACAGAATAACTGAGCTTCTAAGAGCGAGTGTTACACCGGTAATTTAAGTCGCCCAGAAGCTCTGTAATTCGAGCTAGCGGTTTTCCGAGGGAAAAACGTCTGACACATGGAACAGAACCAAGTTGGTGTTGTTCTTCAAAAAAGCTAATATTAATAACACCCGTGCAGAACTACAGCCCGTCTCGTTCCTGAGCCATGTTTTTGAACTGTTTTCTAGGGACATCAGACTGTGCAGAACACGGACTGGACGTTTTTAGCCTCCCGAACAAGCTGGATTCCAAGGAAGCTATAGTTTGGTCCCATAGTTCGCATCCATATGAAGCTGCAGCAAATTATGCAAAAGACTGAAGAATGTAATTTCCCATTGTGCTTAGCGATTGTTGCCCATGACAAAGCCTTCGGTTCAGTGGAAATGTGAGCCGGTACATCGAAGTGTTGAAGTCACAATGTTGGACCGAATACAGGAGCAGAGCATGAACACGATTCCGTTGCGAAGAGGCGTAACACAGACGTAATTTCTCCGAAACTGTTTACTGCCGCAATGGAAGACGTCTTGAAGTTCCTGGGATGGCAAGGAACTGGCATGACCACACACAGATAATACATCACTCACCTTCGGTTTGTCGACGAAATCGTTGCCATGCTAAGCCAATTGAGGAACTCAGCACGATCCTGACCTCCTCAAACACCTCAAACGAGGTTCCCAATGAGTGAGCATAAAAATGAACACTTATGTCAAATGCCAATATTGTGCCCATCCCAGTTTCTGTTGAAAACTCGGTACTCCAAGTTTTTGACTTCTATGCCTACGTGGGACAAAATAGTCCAATGAAGTAAGTTCAACTTCGAGAAAGATGTCAACAGATCGAATTCAACTCGGTTGGGCAATGTTTAGGAAACTATGCAATTTATTTTCGTCCGACATTACCGACATACCGCAGTGCCATAAGACGAAATGTTGAGTTACGACGTTGAAACATGGTCCTTTACTGTCGGCCATAATTCAAGACACAAAGTAGCTGAACGAGCTATAGACAGCTATGTTCGGAGTTTCTCTATTTTATTGAATACGAAATGATGAGATCTGATCCGGAGACGAACTAAAGTCACCGACATAGCCCTCTAGAAGTCCAGATTAGCACGCAGGCCATATTGATTGCAGACCACAGTCTGGCAAACGGAGCTTAGTCGTCCGCTGATGGACAAACAACCTTATGAAGATCGCCGGGGGCCGGTGGATCTAGGTCGCATCTAACCAGTATAAATGGAGGTTCAAAGAGGGAGGCCTATACTATATTCAGCTGTGGACGTCTTATATTATAGCTGAAATGATTATGATGATAATTCGAAGTATTTTTAATGTTTTATGATGAAGAAGATGAAGTACATACTTCAATGACTTAAATATAGAACGCTTAGACCACATTTCTGGGCGACAGCTTTGTTTCGAATTCAGTCGAGGTCACGCCGATTTCACGCCGATCACGCCGCCGCCGCCGGTCAAAAAACCATCGGACGTCGCCGCCGATGATTTTTCGATCGGCGCACACCTCTAATGCCAACCTACGATTGGTCGTATCAAAAGGGTGTGGACGATTTTAGCTTATTTATATGTGAAGAATTGTCGCACTTTTACCTCTTGCATTAGGTACCTAACCTACTCATTAAAGCATTCATTTGTATTTGCGATCGGCATCGCATATTCAAAACTATTTATCTCCAAGACAAAAAGCATTGAACATTACGATTAGGTACGAGAATATCTGGCTGGCTAAATTTGAAGATCTGAATATATCCTAGGCGATGACGAGATACCTATTTTAAAACACAGTCCGTTCGAAACTCAACAATACTGTAACAAAACACAATAATTACCATGTGCATATGTAATATGTATAGTTCGTAAAACTAAACTCATCGGTAGCACAAAATATTATAGCTCCATAGAATTACCCCATGTCCAGCAAAATCTCCGGTCAGACAAGGCTTTAACAAGCCATAGGGATTAGGGTTGCTTAAAGTGTTGTTCCAGGAACAGGATCCGGGGGCTATTGATTTAGGAGTCAGCAGTAGGTTAGTTAACATAATAAATCACTAGCCCTCGGATCCTATGCGTAAGGATTTTGCTTGATATACGGAAAATAGCTACTGGCATTGAGCATTTAGCAAATTGGTCGTGATAAACACGTGAAAAACGTGGAAAATGTGAGCATACTTAAATGGAGATTAATGGCGCCTATATGTATGTATATCTTGACAATAAGCACAATAAGTCATTGTGTCGTGTTAAGCCATTCCACCGATGAGAATTTCAAGAGTCATTTTCCTAAATATTTGGCGTTCTCCTAATCCGAGATCAATTTAAAAAGGGAGCAGCCAATTTACTGATAAAACATGAACTTAATCGTGTGTAGGTATGTAACTTGTAAGGTAGATGACATCTACTGAAAATCATAGAATTCGTCTCTGGCAATGTGATAAACATATTGTTGATTTGTTGTTAACTAGCGAATTAAATAAATATAGCAAATAGAAGGGCTTATAGTGGCTAAGATTGCAAAAGTGAAAGAAAGAATCGATGAGACGTGACACTCCTTTAAATTGGTGAATCGAATCAAAATGGTATTTGAAATATGTTATAAAAGTGAAAAACAGCTTTGGACGAAACCAGTGAAGAGTGACCTCGCAAAACAAAGTACCTAGTTCGCCTAACACGTGTGTGAGCGCTTTAGAATAACACTTATCATCTCACTCAGAGTGAGGTAAACAAAACAATCACGCTCAAATACGTCATTTTAGTATACTCTGCCAACCCTGTGAAAAGTAGAACCGAATGAATTGTTCTGGAACGATTCCACGAATGATTCACCTGGTTTTGAACGGTTTTAGCGCGTGATGCAACTGAACTAAATATCTTGACGAGATGAGACCACTTGATACTGTCTAGCAAATGTTATTTCGGTCACTATAATTCAATTAACTCGCGATATTTGCTTAGCTATAACGCAAAATGAAAGCTTTCTCTCTAGATATATTCCTACACTATAGATACTATTGTATATGTGTAAAGTTAATAGGTACCTTCAATACGTTTAAAAAATGCCCTATTACTTTGTACAATAATCAGTCATACATCCTCTTCCATCCATCAAGCAATTTACAAATAGGTAATAGGTTAAAAGCATCATCATCAATACTATCACATTTATGCAGTAACAAGATTCTTAATTCTCAACTTGAAAGCAAAAATAAATGTAAAATAAAATATTAATACAAGATAAAAAAAAAATCACAATTTTGATTTGTTTCCGCTACCCAAAGGTTGTCTGGAAGAGATTGCTTTATAGCGATAAGACCGCCTGTTGTGTACCTCTATGTATAATCGTCTGTTTTGACCATGTTTTTTTTTTGTTAAGGTGTGCAATAAAGTGTATTCTATCTATCTATTCTACTTAATATAAACAAGAAAGATAGGTAAGTACTTCAGTTCATTAAAATCCACAGCGACACATATCCATTAAGATCCGTAACCCGAAATCAAATTGATGTACCATATCACAACACTGTGAACACCAAAAACAGGAAAAAAACAAGATTGTTTATGTCTAAAAAAAATGAAATAGGTACCTTAGAGGAATGAGAAGTTCGTTGCAGGCGCACGCCGCAGTGCTCGCGAGACTACGATGTCCACGTTTCAGTAGAGATTTAAATAGAATTTTCAGCTGCCCACGCCACTGACTCACGATGGGATACACCTTGAACTTGTAAGCAGTAGGTAAGGGCGACCATGCTTTGTTGTGATCGGAAAACAGATCTGTCATTACTTCGTTAGATACAAGGTTTCCTAGGTAGGTCCTATTTCTATTTTCATCTTTTATATTTTGTAGCAAGATGATTTACGAGGAGCATCAATATAGGTATTTTATTAATTATTATAATATATGTAGGTACCAATCTGTAATTGAGATCTACTAATTAACGCCGACGTACCTACCTACCTGATACAAAATATGAAGCTACAATATTGATGAATTATATCTTGATACGTGGATATGTATGTACGCACACCTCATCAGACTCTAAGCAGGCCTAACAAATACAATTTATATTGGTTCTATTATTTGTCATACCTACCTGGAGAAAATACACATCGAAAAGATAAGTTAGTAAATGATGAGATTGATAAGTACTTATATCACCGTTACATTGTTCCGTCAATGTTTGCTACAAAATAATGGTCACCTTATATTCGTGATATATTATTTACCATCCCACGTAACGTAATGTGACGATGTTGAAGAAATTTAAAGACTTTTCGAGACACAGGTGGGCTTGTTAAAACAATCGCATCACACAGGCATAAATAGAGGAAACAGAGTCATGATTAACTGTGCAAAAATAATAGCAAAAACATTTATGTGGGCAGACTGTGGACTATGTATTCAAGATTTGATGATTTCACGGATGTTTACTTCGCCTTTTTAACGTCAAGTGTTTACGATTTATATTATTACGATAGCCAGAGAGCTCAAAGAGGAGAAAGGGTGTGTCCAGGGCCGTCTTTAACCTATTAGAGGCCCTGGGCACATTAGGATAATGGGGCCCCTGTGACCATAGTAATAAAGCACTATTTTGTTAGAATAGACAAACAACGTAAATGTGCAAAGTTTTAGATTTATTTTTATTTCTTTACAGTTACACTAGATATAATGAATACCTATAAGGGCTATAAGATAATCCAATGTAATCAACACTAAGCAACACTAACATCCACGATGAGTCTTTACAGAAGAATTTTTTTTGTCAAATACCGTATTAGTCAAAGCAATCGATTACAACTTTTAAATGCTAAAAAAACTAAAAAAAATAGTAAATAGTTTATTTATTGAAACAAACTAAAAACTCCTTTTTTATGAATATGTTACATCAATATACATTTCTTGATAGGCTAGTTTTGAACATAACTCAAATAATTTTTAAAAATCGTTATATGACGAAGGGTAAAAGTTCTTGCTAGACAATAGACATTACAAAACGTAAACAAAAACGAACAAATTGACCATATTCGGTAAAATTGGTTAAGACTGATTTTCAGGCGTATCTATAGGTTATCGTTTGGACCGTTTGGTAATAGGAGTTAGGTGGGGCCTGGCTAGACTAGGGGGCCCCATCCATCACGGGGCCCTGGGCACGTGCCCAGTGTGCCCAGTGGATAAAAGGGGCCTGGGTGTGTCTGACTAAGAGCTTAGGAACCGTCTTGTCCATTCAATTCTTCTTTACATAAAAGGGTCGCTTCTCCACATCCAGAAAAGCTTTCGTGTCACTCGTGCACCGCAATCCCTACCAATTCAACTGTCGGGCTAGCTTGTCAGTGGAAAAAACTGGCGACAAATTCTATGTTTTTAAGGGCAGCTTACTTTTCGCGCCTATAATTTTTGATTGGCCAGCCTCCCTGTACAAAAGTAATTCACAAAGTAAGGTAAGGTGGGGTAAGATGAAACGGTTTTTTAATGGGGTAAGAGAAAAAGCTACCAGCAGACGCTGTGCCAGAAGGACGACTTTTTGTCTTACCCCATTTAAAAAACTGCTTAATTTTATCCCACCTTCCCTTAGTCGTTATTAGAAATAGCGCCATCTAGTGTTTCATTATTAAATTCACGTGATTGGAATGTAATGAGGGTTTTTGATACTTTTTCTGCCGCTATGGGGAGGTGAGATGGCAGCACTGAGCCGACCGTTTAACGAACTGTCAAAATAAATACGCGCATTTAATTTTCCACATATTTATAGGTTTATATAATCTGAAAACCATTACTTTAGGCATATTGTTACGTGAAATAAATAAATAAAATAGTACCAAGTCAATTCTCATGAAATTAACAAAGTTAAAGTAATTATTTTTAATACCAGTGACTTTGCGCGCCTGTTTTATAGCTCCGTCTTCAGTTCGATGACCGTGTAATATTCGTAATCCATTACAAAATCAATTATCTTCCAAATAAAATAGAATTTCAATATTTTAGGCCCAGGTGCCTATGAATAGTATGAATCTGACAGTTGTCGAGACCAGGTGCGTACGAAGCGCCGCCTGGTGGCAGAAAAATTATCGAAAACCCTCATTGTATGATGTTTCTGGCTTTTATAGAATTCCCTCAGATTCAAAATATGCTCATTAATTAGAAGTTTTATTAATTGTCAAAATTGAAATCGTTTAAACAGTAAATACAAAATACTCGTAAAGGTGTACTTTATTTACATAAATTAAATGTAACTAATCTAATCTAACTAACCAAACCTATACCTAAGATTGGCCCTTGTGGCATTGTACGGAGGATACTGGCTGCATTTCCTCGCTGTATTGCCGTGCGAGGAAGTCGCCAGCTCTTCGATCTTTAGTTACGTCAACCAGACGTTTCGCGATTTCAGCAAACAATTTGCATACGCTAGGGCCCCACGAACCTAAAGTTTCTGCGCTGAACGGTACAAAATCATACTCTTTTACGAGGCCCTTATAATATATTTATTACGTTTAAAAAAAATAACTGTAGACGCCACAAAAAATAAAAAGAACTAAACGCAAACACAACGTCACTGTCACTAACTGTCAGTGTCATGTTACATCACTGTCAGAAGTGTCAGACTGTCAGATAAGATGTTTGTCAACTGGCAAAATGTTTATCATTTGATACCAAATAATTCCCTTTTAAAACCATCGTATCGCAAATAATATAGCCGAACAATCATATCGCAAAGTAAAGTTGATATCGATTCTGATAGACACACCATCAAAAGGTCGTAACACTACCTGCCCTGATGTAGTTAGGTTATAAACAGATTACACAAATCGTTTATTCGGTTCGGCACGACTCAATGAGCAGCTGTATTGAAAGTGTACAGTAAATGCTTGATTGAGTTACGGAAGGTCTACTCATGTTTGATACAGTTTCGGGAAGTAGCTAGAGCTGTACTCGAGACCGGTAGTCGCGGTCAGATCGGTCATCATGCTGTCGTGGGTACAACACCGATGGACCGGCCTGTGCCTGCTAGTGATGGCCCTGGGGGCCCTTATGTTGTTTATGTTCGGTTTCTTCCCGTTGAAGTATCATTCGGGAAAATTAGCGCATATGAACAACTTGCCGAATTTTATAAATGGAGTCAGGTAATACAATATTTGTTTGGTACTCATATTTAAATCCATCAATAATTTAATATTCAAAACTAGATTGATTATGTTGCTTTAAGTACTTTGTAGTCAGCATTGTTTATTTTCGAGTACATTTTTGTCCTACAAGAAAAAAATGCATTAATATATGTCCACTTAATATGGAATATCAATTATTTTATTCAACAATTTTTGAATATTTTTTAACATATTTTTACATTTTAGTATTGACGGGCAAGAAGTGTATAACTCAGGCGAAAACACAGTGGTTCTCATGGTGATTGACGGGCTTCGCTATGACTTTGTCACTGAAGAATACATGCCTTACACGGGCCAACTTCTGAAGAACAAATCCGCATGTATTTATGTGTCTGTGGCAGAGCCACCTACAGTCACAATGCCCAGGATCAAGGTATTTAAAAAAGTTGTCTCTAGACATATATTATGGAAGCTACAAATATTAATATTAATGAGTTCATATGAATCAATTTCATTATTTTGTACATCCATTATTTGTAAGTATTTGTGTAGCATTTTATGCATTCTCTTGTGCAATAAAGCCAGTTTGGTGCAATGGATTGCACAAGTAACTATGTAAAATTATGCTTGATTTTGCCTACTCTAGACTTATACTCTTAATAAAAATTGCATTTTATTTCACTTTCATTTATAGGATGCTCTGTTTTATTTGATGTCAAAATATGTAGGGGAAGATAAGAGACATGGTTTCAGTGTGTACAGTTATATTTTATAATATGTATACATTTCACAATGTATGTATTAGGTATCAATAAGGATCAGATAATATAACATATTTAGGAGCCGACTGGATGGTTTGTAGTATGTATGTATATACTAATTTCTCCTGCCTTATTCAACACTCTACAATTTTTAAATATTTATACAAATTACATTACCAAAGAAAACACTTTAAGTGCAATTTTTATTACTAACTGATTATTACTTATTAGTTTTATTAGTAATGTCCACAAAATAATATTTACCAGTCAGACAATCTTTTCACAATTCATAATTAAAGTTATAAATTGTAAAGTGACATTACAAAGAAAACAGACCAAGGTGGGACTTTTAGTAGGTACTCCACAGTGTGACTGCTTATAAAAACACTTTGTCCCTTTTAAATGATAATTGTGAAATATTTTAATATGAATAAAATTAGCCCATTAACTATATTATCTTCACACCAGCACATTAAATCTATTTATTTGTAATTGGTGGTATTGTACAGTACATGTATTTTTTGAACAGTCTCCAGATCTTAAGAAGGAAAGGGCACAGTGGAGGCGCACAATAAACTTCTGGCGGGATATATTCGCAAGTGTCACTTTTGTATTATTTCACTGCTTTTTGTTTCTTGGACCAAAGAAAATACTTTGAAATGGCCATTTATACAACATATTTTGAAGTTGTAGCAGAAGTAAATTTTATAGGAGAGATTAATTACACAATATTAGACCACTTAATAATTATGTACATTTATTTGTCATGCAAGAAGGATAGCCTTGAAGTTTTTTCTTTGGTTGTATGTAAAAAATGTTTTTGCATGTTTATTGCATTCTGCTTACTCATATGTGCATTTGGAATTCAGTGTAAAATATTTTCATCTAGTTAATCTACAGACTTATAAATTATATTTTTGTATGACAAAATGGACAAGTTTAAATGAAAATCCATAGTGTAAAACACAGTATAAATTCTAACATATATACATAATTTTTACTTAAAACATTGAAATAAGGTTCATAATTGTATTACAAACTTATGAACTCGATTGTACATTTCCCAATTCCCAAACATTCGCGTCATACTATACCTATTACAGACACACTATATCATTTAAATAATCGTACATTCGCCTGGTCTTGTATCAGGGCATATTGAATTTGACAGACAGTTCAATTCATTTTTAGGGTTCCGTGGCCAAAATGGCAAAAACGGAACCGTTATATTCGCCATAGACGCTACGAAACAATTTGTGCGCCAGTTTCACACACAGCAGATTCACACTCGCACTTGGCCGGTTTTATTTTCTTATGGTTAGTCTTGATGAAAATATTTTTTGCAGTTGCTTACCTAAACTTAGCTCAGTTGGTTTAATTGGCAATTTGATTGATTTTTATGGATGGGTTTTAGTCTGTAATTGGTAGTGACGCGCCGCTAGACGCTCGCCACTCAGAGTCTAAAGGCCCGGCCACGACATTGGTCTAAGGCGACCAGCGGCGAGCGAATCCACGAGTTGGAGCGGGATGCCGATATTGGTACTCCCTCTCGCACGTATGGTTTTCCGCTAAGCCGGTCGCCTAGAGGCCCGGCCACGACATTGGTCTAAGGCGACAAGCGGCGAGCGAATCCATGAGTTGAAGCGGGATATGGGTACTCCCTCTCGCGCGTATGGTTTTCCGCTAAGCCGGTCGCCTTAGACCAATGTCGTGGCCGTGGCATAAGGCCTGAGTGTGTGATCTAGCGGCGCGTCAGCGGAGCGTGCGGCGGCACGTCGAGCGTCTAAAGGAATTGAACGGCGTGTACTCAGGCCTACATCCGTTTGCATTTGTTTAACATGGACAGCTTGCCGGACGCCCCGCTCCAGCGTCAACTCAAGCCTTAGGGCCTACGCTGGGTTACGCGGATTACCCGCAACGGACGCCCGCCTCAAAGAAATCGTGTAGACACCGCTAACTGGCTTGGCGCGTGTGACGGACGTAATCCGCGCGGCGGGCGTCCGCGTAAGCTAGCGTAGGCCCTTAGACTTATGGCCTATAGTTGGAAATTTCTAAGAATTAACTTTTGACACTTTAGAAATGAGCCTTATTTATATGTCGTTAAGGCTATCGGAAAAACGGTTAGCCTTACCGTCATATTAATAAGGTTTAATCTGTAACTGTCAAAAGTTAATTCTTAGAAATTTCCAGCTATAGCCACGACATTGGTCTAAGGCGACCGGCGGCGAGCGAATCCATAAGCTGGAGCGAGATATCGAAACTCCCTCTTGCACTTATGGTTTTCCGCTCCGCCGGTCGCCTTAGACCAATGTCGTGGCCAGGCCTTTACGTATCGGCTAAACGCTAACGCAAACCTTGCCAACCTTGGTACGGAAACAAACATAAGCTGTACAGTCAAGGGTAAAAATATGTATACACTTTTTTACTTATGTCTGGAGCATAAGGTCTAAAATTGTATATATATTTATGCCCTGACTGTACCTTGATTTTGCAAGTATCGGTAACGTTAGATTTTCTTGATACGTAAAGGCCCGGCCACGACATTGGTCTAAGGCGACCAGCGGCGAGCGAATCCACGAGTTGGATGCCGATATGTGTACTCCCTCTCGCACGTATGGTTTTCCGCTAAATCGGTCGCCTTAGACCAATGTCGTGGCCGTGGCATAAAGCAGGCCATCGCGCTCCCTCCAATATGTCAGTGCGAGCGGGATAGAATGCATTACGTATCTAGTCAAACCACAGAATTAGATTTGGATAGAAGAAACAAGTTCATTCATTTGTATGGCGGCCGAGCGTGTCAGATTTTGTACTGAAGTTGTTACTTCCCTATGATTTTAAATATGTCTCAGGCCCTTGAGTATTCAATTTTTTGTGTTGTTGCAATTAATATTACTTAAGGAGGCATTATAATGTTTTTGTTCACGTCAACTTATAAAATTTGACGCCCGAAAGCTGCAAGCTGCGAAGACGGACAACTCAGTGGATTTCACTGAGTTCATTTGACACGCTAAGTAGATACGTTTGCTTGATCTATGGTATATATGACATCTGTGAAAAACCTAACGTGTCAACGTCATACAACTTTCCACCTCATGTTACGGCTACAGCACAGTCGGCGTTGCCTTTTTAATAGCGATCGGAACCACACTTAGTTAACAATGGCGCTTGCACAAGCGCTTGAAGTGTTGCGCGCGCGCCCCAATGATCGATATGATTGCACTGATGTTGCTGTCCATGTTCACGCATGCATGCTACGTAATTACCACTCGTTACTGAATCAATTTACTGTGCTACAATTAAAGTTATGCACTTCATTATTTTTGTTTATATTTTCAGGAACGCTTTCCATGCAAAAGAAATATTATGGCACATTAAGTCATTCATTGCACACTAATACTTAACTACCTTCGAATAGTAATTTCTACTAAATCAATAGAAAAAATTGAAAATTGTTTTATACAGAAATTGCCTAATAAAAGATATATTATGACGTTTCATTGTTAAGAAAAAACTGTTCTGTTTTAGGGGCATTTCATGGAAAAGTGTCGTAAGCGACACTGTCTTTTCAATACTTTTGAGAAATTAAATTAATAAACTGAATTACGGCATAATAATACCATATCTAGGCTTTAGGCACTGGTCTCACCGCGAGCTACTAAGCCCGGCGGTGATAGCTGATATCTGGGCAAGTATCGCCGTGTCCCTTTTATTTACACGGGAGTGCGTATCTTTTGTTCGTGTTTATAGCCGACAGTTCATAGCTTAGTAGCTCGTGGGACCAGTGCCTTAAGATTGGAAGTGTTTCCTAGCGGCTAGCACATTTTATTAGGGTAGTGACCAGTACTACCATAGTGACACGTAAGCGACAAAAAGTAGAGGTTTTCATGGAATGCTCCATTAAACACGGTTTTTTTACTCATATAACGGAAATGACTATTCGAATTTCGAAAGTATACATATGTTGTATGGAATGCGTTCCACCTTAACGTATAGAATGCTCGTATAAATAGGTATGTAAGTAAGTAATTAAGATCACTGGGGCGCGTAGTTCTAAATGTTAAATGTAGTACTCTACTGTCTCGCTTTTATAATTATGCATGGTGGCACTGGTAATAAAATAGTTTATTTTCATTTTTTATAATAATAGTTTCACTAGATGTTATACGGAATTCTATTGTAAGTCTGACAGCACGTTTATTAATTCTATTAATAAATTTAATCACCATCTATAACGGACAAATGAGGGATGAGCGTCATTGTTCGCAATAATATGGACATAACTCCAAAGTTGGTCGAATAATTGATTGAACCCGGTAACTATGAAAACCTTTGTAGTCACAACAAAGCTTCAAAATGAAATTTCAAGAAATTATTCGTTTAATTATTATTTTAATCAAACTTGGTTTAATGTCCATATTATTGCGAACAATTACGCACATCTGTCCGATCTCTGTTAATCACACAGGTGAAAATTGCATAATAAGATTCGTAAATTGACTACGCCGTGTGAAGATACAATTAGACAATCTCGGGTTATGCCGCTAACACAAGGTTAAACGAATAGTAGTGTCCAAAATTGTACCAAGTGCTAGTTTATTAACCCGAGATTGTGCACATGGGGCTAACAGTTTCATATCTGATGTAATTGTGTTCGTGTTACCACGGTACGATATGCACCTAATAGCGTGCTCTAATTTTAAAGACAAACGGGTCTTAATCGCGTAAACTTACGTTTAATTATATCCTGACGTTTCGGGCATGACGTTACACCCGTGGTCGCAGGCAGACTCACCGACAAAATGAAACGTCAGGATATAATTAAACGTAAGTTTACGCGATTAAGACCCGTTAGTCTTTAAAATATGAGTGATTATCGTGAAAGTTGAAATCAATAGCTTGCTCTAATATCGTTTTCTCTGTCAATCTTCAGGCCATGATGACAGGGAGTGTGTCCACATTCGCGGACGTAGCTTTGAACTTCGGTGCACCTGCCGTCCGCGGCGACAGCGTGTTACGTGTTGCTGCCGATAGAGGGCGCCGCTCCGTCATGTATGGAGATGACACGTGGCTGAGATTGTTCCCTGGCCTTTGGGCGGAGTCTGATGGTACCACCTCGTTCTACGTTACGGATTATACTGAGGTACAGTATGAAGGTAAACTAATACATTGTGATAAAGTGTTGGGTCTTGCTGCCGAGAGATGGCGCCGCTCCGTCATGTATGGAGATGACACGTGGCTGAGTTTGTTCCCTGGTCTTTGGGCGGAGTCTGATGGAACCACCTCATTCTACGTGACGGATTATACAGAGGTTTGTAGTATGACCGTTGAAATAAATTGTGAAAAACTTATGGGTATTGCTGCCAAGAGAGGTCGCCGCTCCGTCATGTATGGAGATGACACGTGGCTGAGTTTGTTCCCTGGTCTTTGGGCGGAGTCTGATGGAACCACCTCGTTCTACGTTACGGATTATACTGAGGTCTGTAGTTGTAGTGTAAAGGTAAACCAATACATTATGATAAAGTGTTGGGTCTTGCTGCCGAGAGATGGCGCCGCTCCGTCATGTATGGAGATGACACGTGGCTGAGATTATACCCGGGTCTTTGGGTGGAGTCTGATGAAACCACCTCGTTCTACGTCACGGATTATACTGAGGTTTGTAGTATGAAGGTAAACTAATACATTGTGAGAGGGTGTTGGGTGTTTCTGCCAAGAGAGGGCACCGCTCCGTCATGTATGGAGATGACACGTGGCTGAGTTTGTTCCCTGGTCTTTGGGCGGAGACTGATGGAACCACCTCGTTCTACGTTACGGATTATACTGAGGTTTGTACTTTGTAGTATGAACGTAAAGCAACCAATTGTGAGAGAGTGTTGGGAGTTGCTGCCAAGAGATCACGCCGCTCCGTCATTTATGGAGATGACACGTGGCTGAAATTATTTCCTGGTCTTTGGGCGGAGTCTGATGGAACCACCTCGTTCTACGTTACGGATTATACTGAGGTTTGTAGTATGAAGGTAAACCAATACATTGTGATAGGGTGTTGGGTGTTTCTGCCAAGAGAGGACACCGCTCCGTCATGTATGGAGATGACACGTGAATGAGATTATTCCCTGGTCTTTAGGCAGAGTCTGATCCAACCACATTGTTTTACGGTACAAATTATGCTGGATTGAATATAATATGTAAGGACACATGCTCAAGAATACCCGCAAAGTAGAATACCAAACCCTTTCGATGCGCACGACGCTAACCATTAAGGACCTTCCTTATTTCATAGTAACTCTTCTATAGCTAACAGAATCAAAAGAGCCATTTAGACAGGTAGCCCACCTAACGAAGACCAAAAGTTGCCTATCGGGGGAAATAACTCGTGTATAAGCGAATTTTGGCATAGTTGTAGGGAATCGTGTTTTAAACCACATACTAAAAGTACTGGTGGTTAGGGGTGGAGCTAACGGGGGGAGGGGGGTGTAAAGATCCTTATTTTTAATTTTTCGCAAATAACTCGTAAACCGTGGCTTATAGCAAAAAACGGTCTAGTACATAAGTAATCTACATAAAATTCTCTACAAAAAAAGTATATGCATGTTTCCTCTGGGATCAATATGTCATGAGATAAGAAAGCAGGAAGATGGACACAATAGAAATAAACACATTTGTTAAGTAGGTATGGCACATACAGAATGCTTGCGAGCATTCCAAAAGATTTTAATGCTCAATTCCTGACCATATTTAGAGTCTTTAATGTTATGTAAAATTTCCTGGATTCAGCTTGGTTTCAGAGATAATCAACCTTTTTTTCGAAATAAGTTTTTCGACGTGACTCATCATGAAACTTCTTTTTGATTACAATGCTACCACAATGTGTTTTAATATTACCACACCTTTTGCCTGGCAATCAAAAAATGGGAATAAACTTGACGATATAACTAGTCCCTAAAAAAATATTAAAATAAATAATTTTAACAAATTGTTGTCATGAGTACTTACTGGAAACATTAAAAAGTATACAAAAGTCAAAAAAAAAAGAAAAAAAAAATTATTTTTTGGTTGTATTTGACATTAGGTCTCATAATATTTTTTGTTTGTTTTGATGTCTAGAATGCATACTTAAAATCTTTTGACGATGATTATGAGAATATTTTAGGTTTAGAAGATAATTTGGAATTTTATTTTTACAAATAAGCATACAGGGCGCGCCCGGGCGCGAGCATTTCAAAAGATTTTAAGTATGCATTCCAGATATCAAAATAAGCAAAAATGATTATGAGACCTAATGTCAAATACCACCAAAAAAAAATTTTTTTTTTCTCTTTTATTTTAGACTTTTTGAATACTTTTTGACATTTCCAGTACTTTTTATCATAACAACAATTTGTAAAAATTATTTATTTTTATATTTTTTTAGGGACTAGTTATTTCGTCAAGTTTATTCCCATTTTTTGATTGCCAGGCAAAAGGTGTGGTAATATTAAAACACATTGTGGTAACATTGTAATCAAAAAGAAGTTTTATGACGAGTAACGTCGAAAAACTTATTTAAAAAAAAAGGTTGATTATCTCTGTAACCAAGCCTAATCCAGGAAATTTTATATAACATTAAAGACTCTAAATATGGTCAAGAATTGAGCATTCAAATCTTTTAGAATGCTCGCGAGCATTCTGTATGTGCCATACCTACTTAAACAAATGTGTTTATTTCTTTAGTGTCCATCTTCTTGCTTTCTTATCTCATGACACATTGATCCCAGAGGAAGCATGCGTATATCTTTTTTGTAGAGAATTTTATGTAGATTACTTATGTGCTAGAACGTTTTTTGCTACAAGCCACGGATTACGAATAATTGACGAAAAAATAAAAATAAGGACCTTTACACCCCTCTCCCCCCGTTAGCTCCACCCCTAACCACCAGTACTTTTAGTATGTGGTTTAAAACACCATTCCCTACAACTATGCCAAAATTCGCTTATACACGAGTTTTTTCCTCTGAGTTTCCTTCGTTTGGTGTACTAAGGGCCGGATTTAGAGGTTAGAGGCTTCGGGGCAACAAAGGAGTGGAGGCCCCCTGGCCCCCAATAATTTTCTTTTAAAGTAGACATTTTTTTTCAATCAAGTTTTTCAATAAATATGTTTTTGTAGAAACAAGTATAGATTGTTTTATTATTTAACAAACATATAAATATGTATAATCGGAAACGAGAATTATTTCGAAATAAATTTTTGCGTTAACGAACGGAATTTTCCGAGCTTTTTTCGCCAAAAAATCGTCGATGATTTCGATGAAATCTAGTTCCCGGAGTAGATCACTTTCAATATTAAAAAAAAAATCTAGTTGGAATTTTAAATATTCTTTTTCGAAATCTCTAATATGGGGGCCCCTCTTTCGTGGAGGGCCCGGGGCTTTAGCCCCGGTTGACCCCCCCCCCCCCCTAAATCCGGCCCTACATTTAGATCTTTAACATGAAGATACTTTACAGGTGGACAACAACGTCACAAGGCACTTAGACAAAGTACTGACACCTGACGAGAAGAAGAAGCCAACATTCGATTTCCTAGTGTTGCACTACTTAGGTTTGGACCACATTGGCCATCTAGAGGGTGCTAGAAGCCCGAAAATAAAGCCGAAACTACAGGAAATGGACGATGTCGTTAAGAAGATCTTTGAGGCTATGCAGAAATGGGTATGTTATTTTTCTTAAAAGGCTCCTATTATTTAATGTTTGTATCTCATTTGATGGAATAAGATTTGGCTATATTGGACCCAAGGAAGACATTATAGAAACCGGACTCGAAGAAAACAAATAGTACAGAAAAGTACAATGTGTACAATTATTTTGTCAACCTCCGTAGCCTAGTTGGTAGTGACCCTGCCTACGAAGCTGGAGGTTCCGGGTTCAAATCCCGGCGAGGGCATTATTTGTGTATTTATTTATCACAAATATTTGTTCCTTGGTCATGGCTGTCTATGTATTTAAGTATCTATATGTATCTATCTATTATATATATCGTCGCCTGGTACCCACATCACAAGCCTTAATTGAGCTTACCGTGGGATTAGGTTGATTTGTGTAAAGATGTCCAATATTTATAAAAAAAAAAAATGTCGTTAAGAAAATCGTAACAGCAAAGTAACTTAAATGTTAAGAAGTGAGTGCTAGCATTCCAATAGAACTGAATTACAATTACTCTACTAGTACAATACTTTTTATCGAGAGCTGAAACAACGGAAGAATAGTTATTTATTATACAAGGGGGCAAAGTTGTTGTTTAACTGTCGTGCCAATATTGAGATCTGAGCTAGCGAAAGATTCCAAGATTGAGCCACGAGCGTAGCGAGTGGTTCAAAAACTGGAATCTTGAGCATTGCGAAGGTCTCAAGGCACGAGAGTTGAACAAACTTTGCCGCCAAGTGTAATACAACTTTTTTCCCGTCACTATCGCGAGGAAATATGATTACAAATCTCATCCAAATGTAAATTAACTTAAAGAAATCTTTTGAAACTCAATATCGAAACGTATCGTAGAATAGAGTTACTTTTGGAACTTAAATATAGCCAATGGCTTACAAAGTCACCCATGAGAACGACCAATTTAACATGTGAGCTCCGATTGCGCATGTTTACTACGGTCATACAGATCCACTTATACTAGGCAGTAGGGGGCTATAGGAATTAGAGCAATGTCAAATTACTTTATTCACAAGAGTGTAAAAAGCGTTTTTACCCGCTCGTATTAAACGATAAACGAGCGCTTTACGAGCTAGTGAGGGGAAAAATATTTTAACAAATTCAGTGAGTGAGTGTGATTCAAGACTACTGTGGATTGCGTTCATTCTTCTTATAGTTCGGGCCTATAGTAAAAAGCCTTAATTTTATCTTTTAACGTTGGTCCGGACCAATTTACACATGACGAACTATGTGAAAATTTGTTGATCAAATAAATGCTATTGTTGATCTATATAACACCACAGAAGTGCGGAAAGTCTTCATAAGGTCTCGCCTAATGTATTCGAGTCCATCCAAATAATCTCTGACCAACCAGCTTGTTGCTTGCTTGAAAACGGCGGCAAATTTCCTATGGGCAGTTAACTCTTCGCACCTAATTTTTTTTTAAGTTTTCTGCCTTTTTCTACCCACAGGCTGCCTGGCCAGAGTATAATAGCTGTATAACCTCGTTAGGCCTAAAGTTCACTCCACTTCAATGAAATTTAAACCTCTCATAAACCTAATAAAGTCGCATTTCCTTTGTTTGATTGATTTTACAAACTAATTTCACCGCTATGACTTATATAGAAACGTTCAAAATAAAATTTTACCAAGATAGTATGTAATATTTTCTTCGGTTATCGCGAGGATTACACATGAAATAAAACTATGAATACGGATAAACATGCGTATATTAACTAATTTTAACTTCATTCTGACGTTTCGAACACTTTACAGGCTTCGCGGTCTGCGGATGACAGTTAATATACGCGAGTTTATCCGTTTTCATAGTTTTATTTCAAAATAGTGTGGTAAATCAAATTAGCTTGAAGTTTTTATAGTGTCATAAGTGTTTTTATGTGAATTTTTGTCTGCCTTTGTTTTTACTGCTATGCTGTGTAACTAAGGACTGATTTTTCAATCCCCAGTTAACAGTACCTGTCAAATAAATGTTAGCCCTGTCCTTTTTTGACTGATGATTTTAGAAAAGGATGGTGATAATTTAAACTAACGGATAGGTTTATTTGGCGATTGAAAAATCAGCCCTTATTGGAATAAAATAAAATGGCGGGCCTTACGAGGATAAATGATGTATCGTCCAGGATCGGGCAGGCACGTTGTTCGTGTGCGGCGACCACGGCATGCGCGACGCGGGCGGGCACGGCGGCTCCACGCCCGCCGAGGTGCTGGTGCCGCTCGTCGCCGCCCGCACCGACTACCAGTGCCCGCACCCGTGAGTACCGACACCTGTATAGATGTATCGTCCAGGATCGGGCACGTTGTTCGTGTGCGGCGACCACGGCATGCGCGACGCGGGCGGGCACGGCGGCTCCACGCCCGCCGAGGTGCTGGTGCCGCTCGTCGCCGCCCGCACCGACTACCAGTGCCCGCACCCGTGAGTACCGACACCTGTATAGATGTATCGTCCAGGATCGGGCACGTTGTTCGTGTGCGGCGACCACGGCATGCGCGACGCGGGCGGGCACGGCGGCTCCACGCCCGCCGAGGTGCTGGTGCCGCTCGTCGCCGCCCGCACCGACTACCAGTGCCCGCACCCGTGAGTACCGACACCTGTATAGATGTATCGTCCAGGATCGGGCACGTTGTTCGTGTGCGGCGACCACGGCATGCGCGACGCGGGCGGGCACGGCGGCTCCACGCCCGCCGAGGTGCTCGTGCTGCTCGTCGCCGCCCGCACCGACTACCAGTGCCCGCACCCGTGAGTACCGACACCCGTCTTCCAGAAGAATCAGTTACCAGTATGCTTAGCACATGATTGGCGCGACAGTATCTCGCCGCGAGATAGTCTATCCGTCCCTCTTTTGTTAATATAGCTAGCGGGACGGGAGATCTATCTCGCGGCGACATACTATCGCACCAATCATGTGCTAAGCCTGCTGAACATAGTCTGGGCTGTCAGGAGAAAATCACAGCGGCGAGTGCGGACCGGAGTGAGTATACCCGTCTTACAGTATTGTGAGAATCATCCAACAGAACATAGCCAGGACAGTCAGGCGAAAACCATCGCAACCTCATCAATATTTTAATGTCCTTTAAAATATACTCACGCGCCTCTCAGCTTGCACTGATGCCTACACGTACTAGTGCTCGCACCCGTGAGTTTACCAACACCCGTCTTCCAGAAGAATCAGTTACCAGAACATAGTCTGGGCTGTCAGGAGATAATCACAGCGGCGAGTGCGGACCGTGCCAGCATCCGTGAGCTACCAACACCCGTCTTCCAGAAGAATCAGTTACCAGAACATAGTCTGGGCTGTCAGGAGATAATCACAGCGGCGAGTGCGGACCGTGCCCGCACCCGTGAGTACCAACACCCGTCTTCCAGCATTATTATGAGACAAGTCGTTAGAACGTAGTTAGGAAAAAATCATTGCGGGTCTCACCAATACCCGAGAGGTATACTCAAGCACGCACACATTTACCCAATACCAATGCCCACACCCGTGAGTTACCAACACCCGTCTTCCAGCATTATTATGAGACAAGTCGTTAGAACGTAGTTAGGAAAAAAACATTGCGGGTCTCACCAATACCCGAGAGGTATACTCAAGCACGCACACATTTACCCAACACCAATGCCCACACCCGTGAGTTACCAACACCCGTCTTCCAGCATTATTATGAGACAAGTCGTTAGAACGTAGTTAGGAAAAAAACATTGCGGGTCTCACCAATACCCGAGAGGTATACTCAAGCACGCACACATTTACCCAACACCAATGCCCACACTCGTGAGGACACCAGCTAATAAAAAAGTTCAAGAGAGTACAATACAAACCTGTAACAGCCTGTGTCCGCAGGCACGAGTATCATCATCATCATCATCATCAGCCTATGTTAGTCCACTGCTGGACGTAGGCCTCTCCTATTAACTATGCGTATAGACGCATTAGGAGGTAAATGCCCATAATCGCTACGCTGGGCAAGCGGATTGGCGATCGCAGTAATGTGTCCACACTGTCCACTATGATGACGCTGCTGCCCATCATCAATCTTGTAAAATGGTCAGTGAAGTATCCCTTAGTCGACTCTTACGACACCCGCTGGAGGAGTTGGGGTGGTGACAAAAAAACATTGCGGATCTCACCAATACCCGAGAGGTATACTCAAGCACGCACACATTTACCCAATACCAATGCCCACACTCGTGAGGACACCAGCTAATAAAAAAGGTCAAGAGAGTACAATACAAACCCGTAACAGTCTGTGTCCGCAGGCACGAGTATATGTACTATCAATCGTTAAGGCTCAGTCGTGAACGAAAGGCAACTGTTTTTGTCGCACTAATAAAGAAGAGTAACAGAGAGAGCGTTAGCGATAGTCAACTTGGCTACACACTCAGCTGCTAATATGACACACTGAGGAGTTTAACCATGCCTTGCAACTTACGAGCATCTCTGAATATAGTATAATTATATAATAATAGTATAATTCAGTGACCATGAATGTTACCAGTAGTTCAGAGCGTGCCTAGCGTGCCTGGACGCGCTCGTACAACTCCTACGTTTGATTTCATTTTATAACACTTTCCATATCCACTGACATGTTTGAAGTAGCTGTGGCTACATGTTTGTGACTGTCACCCTATCACATAGCATCTATCATATCGAATCTATTGCAAAAATCAAAGCATGTTGGATATTAATTACCACCATTCTTTCAGTGAAAGCCACGGGCCAACGATAGCCCAAGTGGACATGGCGCCGACAATAGCGTGGTTGCTAAACGCGCCTCCACCCGGCGACAGCACCGGCCGCATTCTACCCGGGCTGTTACCTGATGGGATCCTGCAGAGGTTGTACTTGCTGCATATCACCGCGAAACACAATGCTGACCAGTGCGCGGGCAAGTCTGCCACTGAGACAGGTATGAATATTAAATTACCCAACATCACAAAATGTATAGCCTGCAAATCTTTTGTCATATAGTGACTATAAGTCGTAGGTGTAACGGATAAACACATGACATGGGTCACAACACAAGAACGCTGACAGTGCTACGTCAGCGACGGAAGTCAACGTAAAATGAAATCAATCCTAAAATACTTCCTACTATACAATGGACTTTTTAGCCTATAAGAGTGTCCCACTACTGAGCAAAGGCGTCTCCCAACAACAATCGTTTCACCATTTGATTAAGAAACGAAAGTCGAAACAATCTACTCTATTTTGAATTACAAATAACGACTAGAATATATGAGTGAAAATTCAACGATAATTAATTAAATAAGTCACGTGATTAACAATTTCTTATTATCATTTTACATATAAATGTGCCATGGAACAAAAATGTGATCTACTTACCATTGTTAGACCCTATTCTCTGATAATAAAGTTCATAAGTTCTTAGTTCTTAAAACCCTCCATCAAATACGGTCCTTACCTAGCGTGTTTCGTTGGGACCTTATCTACTTATTTCTTTATAAAAGTAAATTATTAGTAAATTGTCCTATATAAAAGCAACTTGAGTAAGTAATCCCTCATCAATATTTTTTCATTTAAGAGTTCTACAAACAATTCCAACGCGCCGAGAAACAGTTCGCGCACTACCTAGTAACAGGCGAAAAGAGCGCTGCGAAGATTGCAAAGGAATTCTATGAAGAGTCCTTGGAGAAGATGGCGGATTACCTCACAGAGGCCACGGTGGGGTTCGACATGTTCGCGATAGGGGTCGGCATCGTGCTGCTTTATTGTGTAAGTTTGTATAGAATAAAACCTTGATACCGTGAGCAACTTCTGAAAAAAAGTGTCACTTCAATCCCTTGAAGAAAAATAAGATTGACAGCAAAGACCAAGCTGCAAAAAATGCTACAAATTCTTTCAAAAATAATCTATTGCTAGTTTAAACATTAAACTAACAGTCCGTTATGCGGTCGTATTTTTCCCAATGTAGGTATTAAAACATAAAAAAAATCCTAATTGTAAAATATGAAACAGAAATTTCACATAAACGTGAAAATTTATATCCTCATTTCAAACTTCCTGTACCTTTACGGCACTATTTATATCCCCAATTCGATTAATAACGCGGCAATCTAAAATCCAAAATACTACCTGGTTTAATATAATAATTTGAGTTCTAAGTATGAGAAACTAAATTCACATTTAATATGAAGCGTTAGTCATGATTGATGAGCAACGAAGTTTTATCACGAATTTTAATTACAGATCGCGATATCCCTCGTCTGCATAACCCTCTACTCGTTCCAACCGGACACCGCTCGCAAGATAAGCGCGCACCGTCTCCACACCACCACGACTTGGGGCTCCATCATAGCCTTCATCAGCGTGCTAGCCATCACCAATAGCATCCTCGTACTCTCCTGCTACATTACTGAAACCAAAACACAATTCTGCTCCATGCGAGGCATCTGGCTCGCTATATTCTTACTTGTCTCCTGTGTATTCACCATGTCATACTGGATAGTTAAAACTAGCATAGAAAAAATTAAAGACTTATCTTTGCTGCGAGATTTAAACGCTATAGATTACTTGCTTATAATAGGCACGCTGTTTCATTCTTGGTCGTTCTTCGGGACGAGTTTTATAGAAGAGGAGCATATGACGTGGTATTTCTTTTGGAATACGCTGATGTTCTTTATTCTGGTGCGGACGGTGGCAGTTGTGGTGATATACTTGTCGCGGAGGTGGGACGGTGCGACGGCAGTCCAGGAGAAACCGGAGTTGCAACAGAGGATGAGCGCTGTCGGGGTTGGGATCGTGCCGAAGTGGGTGCTGCTTATTGCTTTGCACAGGTGAATATCACTGTTCGAAGACATGATAACGTTTTAAGTATACATTTTAACATTTGATAGAATTTGTGATTGTAAATATCATAAAACTTAGGTGATTGCGGTAACCACTGCAGCTTAAAAATATATCTAAAGATTACAATTTCGACCCTTATAAAAATATGGAGATTCTAAACCTGTTCATCGTGAACATAAAATTACCCTCATAGAAATATATGTAGCTCAAATGTATTCTACTGTCGATTCTGAACATACTCTTGTCAGATTTCACTGGTTTGTAAAACACTTTGTGGGTATAATTGTATGAAAATTAGAAATCTTCGTAGACTATCGTTGTAATATTTTAAATCGGCAGCGTTATAGCTCTGTAACATGACGATCACAAAATCACAATTTTATCCACAACCGATTGAGATTTTCATAATCCCCTAGAGGGAAACAGCTGAACAAATGTTTTTTTGGATGGGAAATCTTCAGTTTGCAGAGCTACTAAAAGCTAAAGAACAAAACTATCTTATCATTTTAACAATCTGTTAATATTACAGGTATTTAAGAACAATGAACCAGACAGGAGACCGCTGGCTGTTCCTACCGGACACGGCAGACTGGTTGAAGGCACCCGAAAATGCCTTCTATCTCCAAGCACATCTAGTCGTTGGTATGCCTCTTTCAGAATGTTTTTATATTTCAGTAATACCAGGTCTGTCCAACTAGCGCGTTCGGTTCGAACTGTCAGTGCCACCCCGGGGAGTACATCAGTAGGGCCTCACGGCAAGAGGTGACGCGCGTCGCACACTCGCGAATGTTGTTCGTCGAATATCTACGTACTAATTGTCAGCCTCCGTAGCCTAGTTGGTATAGTTGAATTATCGAGAAGATGGAATTGCATATGTAGTGGTATCGCGTATTTACAATGTATTGTGTGCTATTGTGTGTGTTTTATCGACTCATGTATTGGCATTATTCGACTAATTGTAAAGACACAAGGTTCACTTTAAAAGTGTTGCTTTAGTAACACCACTACAAATGCAATTCCATCTTCTCGATAATTCAACTATAGTGACCCTGCCTACGAAGCTGGAGGTTCTGGGTTCGAATCCCGGCGAGGTCATTATTTGTGTATTTATTTATCACAAATATTTGTTCCTTGGTCATGGCTGTCTATGTATTTAAGTATCTATTATGTATATCGTCGCCTGGTACCCACATCGCAAGCCTTAATTGAGCTTACCGTGGAACTAGGTCGATTTGTGTAAGATGTCCCAAGATATATTTAATTCGACCGCTGTCAGAGAATTGATTAAAACAATAAAAAAAATATAAATAAAAAACGATATAAAAAATAAATGAAATATTAAGATTATATCATTTTTTAAAAGGAAGCAACCTTATTATTGAGAAAAGGTATGAGTTACGCGATTAGAAAAAGAGCGCACTTCTACGTAACATTAAGTCTCTAAGTTAATTAGAACTCAATAGTATCGTAGCAAGAGTCATTAATTCTTTAAACGGGTTTTTGGAGATGGTTTTCTGTACTTGTATTACTATGTATTCTGTGGTAATACAATAATCGGATTTAGAATCCGTAAAAGTACATCAGAAATAATAAACGAACATTTATCTAATCAGTCAGAAAACCCGCTCGTACCTAATTGCTTGCGATGCAAAAGTGCCTTTAACGCTGGCAGCTTCGCCATGTTGGATAGCTTTAGTAGTCACCACTGCTTTTGCTGTTATCGCGCATCAACTTGATTATTGATTTGTTTTCATGTTTACTTTTCTAAATTTAGATGTTTTCTCCTTCTAGGAACTGTTGCAACTTTAGGAATATGTCTCTACAACCTCCGTCACACCAACAATCTAGCTTACGCCCACACAATCTTCACGACTGCCGCCACATTATGCATATTCTGCTACCGCATCGCCACCGACTCTCTAGATTCCCCATTTGAAGAAATAAAGACCTGGGACACTGTCCACATAGTCAATGTTTTCTGGGCAATATTAATCGGTCAATTCGCATTCGAATTTATGAGCTACATAGGTTTATTCAAACATTGTGACGGGAAAACTAGCCGTAACACTATGAGCAGTAACAGATTCGACTATAACAAATCCAAAGCGAAAACTGAAGATTATTTCTACGAGCCGATGGTAGAAGAACCGTGGAACTTAGAAGAGGTTAAATTGAATCTCGCTCGTTCGATGTCGCATCTCATGTTGAATGACTTAATGTTGATAATAGCGTTACTGATGAGGCCACATAATGTTATAATGGTCCCGAGCGTGTATGTGACATGTGTACTGACGTCGAAGTGTATGGATCACAAGTTGCTGGATTCGCGGTCTGGGAGGAATACGGAGGTTGTGGATGTGTTGAGCAGAACGCTGGTTCACGTTTGGATTGGATGCCTTTTCTTCTTTTATCAGGTATTTATTTTAAACGTATTAAATGTAATCTTTAAATTGTAAATGCTAGTATTAGATGTCATATACCAAAGAAAAAATCGAATAATTTTACCAATTTCCGAGATTGGATTCGAATCCCACTTCCTCAGTTCTCGCGGCCGATGCCTGTACCCCTTGAGTAGCATTGAAAATGTCGGAAAAAATCAAATATTTTTTTTTCGGGAATGTATGAAAATTTAGTTTATTTCCGTTTTTTTCGGGTTTTTACAGAAATAATCAATGTCACTGTTAGTGATGTGCCGTTACCGTAATTTACGAGAATTTAGAGAATCTTGTGGTAACTTTCTCGGTAAGATTACCAATATCGGTAATTAATGAGAAAGTTGTCTAAATACTCACATTTTCATTATTATTTTCCCAGGATAGTATTTAGTTGACTAGCCATGACTTATGTAGAAATTTTCAAAAACATCCGTGGGCGGGAACTAGTTTATTACCAAAATTACGGTAAATTACGGGCGTAAATTACCGAAAATTCTCTCCGCGAAAGTTCTCAGGTAAAATTTCCTATAGAAAACATTAATGTTTTCAATGATATTTTTAATTTTTTATCATCATCATCATCATCATATCAGCCGAAAGACGTCCACTGCTGAACATAGGCCTCCCCCAAAGATTGCCACAATGACCGGTCCTGCGCCACCCGCATCCAGCGGACTCCTGCGACCTTTACCAGGTCATCGGTCCACCTTGTGGGGGGCCTACCCACGCTACGCCTTCCGGTACGTGGCCGCCACTCAAGAACCTTCCCGCCCCAACGGCCATCGGTTCTACGCGCAATGTGCCCCGCCCACTGCCACTTCAGTTTAGCGATTCGGAGAGCTATTTCGGCTACTTTAGTTCTGCTGCGGATGGTCTCATTTTTAATCGGATCACGCAGAGAGACTCCTAGCATAGCCCTCTCCATAGCCCTTTGGGTGACTTTGAGGCTTCTTATGAGGCATATTGTAAGCGGCCACGTTTCAGTAGCGTATGTCATCACTGGCAACACACACTGATTAAAGACTTTCGTCTTCAAACACTGCGGAATATTGGACGAAAATATGTGTCGTAGCTTCCCGAACGCTACCCAACCGAGTCGGATTCGACGATTGACCTCTTTCTCGAAGTTGGACCTCCTAACTGAATAGTTTGCCGTAGGTATATATATTCGTCTACAACTTCGAGTGTAAATTCTCCGATTATTACGGGAGTTGGTGCTACATTCGTAGCTACGTTGGTGCTACGTTGGAATTCGACATGATTTTCGTCTTATCCATGTTCATCCTAAGACCAACTCGCTCGGAGGCTTTACTGAGGTCAACGAGCATAGTACTTCAAGTCCTCCAAGGTCTCAGCCAAGACTACTATATCGTCAGCGAACCGAAGGTGGGTGAGGTACTCGCCGTTTATGTTGATACCCAGCCTTCTCCAGTCCAGAGTCTTAAAGACATCCTCCAGTGCAGCGATAAACAGCTTAGGGGAGATGACATCTCCTTGCCTAACTCCCCGCTGCAGCAGAATAGGCTTCGAGCTCTGGTCTTGGAGTCGGGCTGACATTGTGGCGCTCTCGTATAAACACTTCAACACCTCGATATAGCGGTAGTCGACTTGGCACCGTTGGAGAGACTGTAGTACTGCCCAGGTTTCGATCGAATCGAAGGCTTTCTCTTAGTCCACAAACGCTAAACAGAGGGGCAGGTTATATTCTTCGGTCTTCTGTATAACCTGGCGAAGCGTATGGATGTGGTCTAGGGTACTAAAGCCTCTTCGGAAACCGGCTTGTTCGGCAGGCTGGAAGTCATCAAGCCTGCGTGCAAGACGATTCGTAATGACTCTTGAAAACAGCTTATAGACATGGCTCAGAAGTGAGATGGGTCGGTTGTTCTTCAATAAAGCCTTGTCACCTTTTTTGAAGAACAGTACCACCACACCTTTGTTCCATGCCTTTGGCGTTCTCCCTTCCAGTAAGACGGAATTGAACAACTTCTGAAGAGCCGTAAGGATCGGTTTACCACCCGCCTTCAGAAGCTCAGCTGTAGTTCCGTCCTCCCCAGGCGCCTTGTTATTTTTGAGCTGTTCAAGAACCATTCTAATCTCGCACAGGCTGATGTCCGGGATGTCTTCTGTATAGTGTCGGGTCAGTCTAGGAGGTCTCTGAGGTCTTCCGCTAGATCATCTTCGGGTCGGCTAGTTGACGTGTACCAGCTGTCCATAAAAACCCTCTATCTCACTCAGCAGCTCATATCTGGATGTGACGATTCTACCATCCTCAGTCTTTAATTTGGCGAGCTGGCTTTGCCCAACAGACAGATCCCTTGCAAAAACTTTAGAACTCTTGTTCCGCTCGATGGCTTCTTCTATATACTTGGTACGGAATTGGCGCATATCGCATTTGAGGGACTTAGAGATCTGTCTGTTGAGCTGCCGGTATAAAGTCGCATCAACTGAAACTTCAAACTTCTGTCAAAAGCAAAAGTCAGTCTTTTCAATGACAATTTTTTGAGGTTGGATCCTTTTTGCTAAACTACGTCCAAATAATAAACTGGAATCTGTTCTACGTTAGGGGACACAATTATTTTCCCCACCATAACTGCCTGAACCTAACAAAAGATACGGGCCAATCACGAAACATCCAAACTCAGGACAATGACATAGCCTAGCTTCTAATTAGATAGTATTTACAATCACCGCTAAACCCTTTAAATTTTACCTGCAAGTGCTACCTTAGATAACACGATGAGTAACATAAGATCTTATGATTTACGAGCACAGTAACAAAATTACCACATAAATAGGTGCCTGAGCCAGATAACATTAAAATACTTATTTGAAAGTACCACGTGAATCGATAAAATAATTTAACATCATAACATGTTTAAGCAAAAAGGTGTGAAATAACTTTCGTTAAGAAAACAACACGAAAAATAATAAAAAGTTTGAAAACACGATATTTGTAAACAAATTTTAAACATGACCAAACATTCTTAAGCGGTAAGTTACCGAGAAATTTCCGTAATTTACCGTAATTTCCATCGATGAGAATTACCGTAAATGCGTAATTTACCGACGGCACATCACTAGTCACTGTCACTCCTTTCCATCTGTCTCAATTGATTTTTCCTCTATGACATCGCGTTCTCCTGGTATAAGTGAAAATAAGACCTAATTCTCCTTGATTTACAGTTGAAAATTAAAGCGGTAAATTTCATTAATTTTTCGTAAAATTCCGGAAAAAAAAACAAGATGTTTAGAAAATAACGGGATTTAATCCGGTTTTCAATGCTACCCTTAGGCTATCTTTTCATAAGGCTAGGCGCCTTTAATTTATAGATACTTTTTCGCCAAATGTCAATATTGACGGTTACACCCTATAACGAAAAGCTGTGCCATAAAAGCTAACAACGGCTAAAGAGAATATAAAAGTTTTGCTAATGTTATAGACACATAGGCGAGACTACAGATATAGAACATAAATTAAGCTTCAATACATGGCGTGTTGTCAGGGATACGAATATTCAGCCTTTTTTACGGCGTTATTACTTCATCATTGTCGTCTCGGGAAGTATTGTTACAAGAGATGACCCTAAGAGTTTTATTTTATTGTAAACTTAAGTCAATAACATTACCAAGTCTAGAGCAAAAAATGTTGTTGCTACTCGTTTCGGTAATAATCGCGGGACGAAAATGACAAATTCGAGCGGTTAAAACGCTGCTCGGAGAATTACCCTTGAGTGGCGTGTACTCAGGCCAGCTTACGTTTACATTTGATTAACATAGATGCCGCTCGCTGCGCATTATCATGGACCAAATTAAAATCACCAATCAATCGGTGAGCATCAGCATAAAATAAAAAAATAATCATCAAAATCGGTTCACCCAGTCGAAAGTTATGATACATAAAAAAAAAAATAAAAAACGAAAAACGTGCGGTCGATTTGAGAACCTCCTGCTTTTTTTGAAGTCTGTTGAAAAGTTAACCATATGTTATCTTACAGGGCAACTCCAACAGCCTAGCCTCGGTGGACCTGGGCTCCGGCTACGTCGGGCTGCGACAGTACTGCGCGGTGCGCGTGGCGCTGCGCATGGGCATCCACGCGTACGCCGGGCCCGCGCTCGCCGGCGCCGCGCTCTACTGCCAGCTGGCGGCCGAGGCGGCCACTTGGCGGCAGTGAGTGTATACACGATGTGACAACTCCACAGCCTAGCCTCGGTGGACCGCTCCGGCTACGTCGGGCTGCGACAGTACTGCGCGGTGCGCGTGGCGCTGCGCATGGGCATCCACGCGTACGCCGGGCCCGCGCTCGCCGGCGCCGCGCTCTACTGCCAGCTGGCGGCCGAGGCGGCCACTTGGCGGCAGTGAGTGTATACACGATGTGACAACTCCACAGCCTAGCCTCGGTGGACCTGGGCTCCGGCTACGTCGGGCTGCGACAGTACTGCGCGGTGCGCGTGGCGCTGCGCATGGGCATCCACGCGTACGCCGGGCCCGCGCTCGCCGGCGCCGCGCTCTACTGCCAGCTGGCGGCCGAGGCGGCCACTTGGCGGCAGTGAGTGTATACACGATGTGACAACTCCACAGCCTAGCCTCGGTGGACCTGGGCTCCGGCTACGTCGGGCTGCGACAGTACTGCGCGGTGCGCGTGGCGCTGCGCATGGGCATCCACGCGTACGCCGGGCCCGCGCTCGCCGGCGCCGCGCTCTACTGCCAGCTGGCGGCCGAGGCGGCCACTTGGCGGCAGTGAGTGTATACACGATGTGACAACTCCACAGCCTAGCCTCGGTGGACCTGGGCTCCGGCTACGTCGGGCTGCGACAGTACTGCGCGGTGCGCGTGGCGCTGCGCATGGGCATCCACGCGTACGCCGGGCCCGCGCTCGCCGGCGCCGCGCTCTACTGCCAGCTGGCGGCCGAGGCGGCCACTTGGCGGCAGTGAGTGTATACACGATGTGACAACTCCACAGCCTAGCCTCGGTGGACCTGGGCTCCGGCTACGTCGGGCTGCGACAGTACTGCGCGGTGCGCGTGGCGCTGCGCATGGGCATCCACGCGTACGCCGGGCCCGCGCTCGCCGGCGCCGCGCTCTACTGCCAGCTGGCGGCCGAGGCGGCCACTTGGCGGCAGTGAGTGTATACACGATGTGACAACTCCACAGCCTAGCCTCGGTGGACCTGGGCTCCGGCTACGTCGGGCTGCGACAGTACTGCGCGGTGCGCGTGGCGCTGCGCATGGGCATCCACGCGTACGCCGGGCCCGCGCTCGCCGGCGCCGCGCTCTACTGCCAGCTGGCGGCCGAGGCGGCCACTTGGCGGCAGTGAGTGTATACACGATGTGACAACTCCACAGCCTAGCCTCGGTGGACCTGGCCCCTATACCACAAAACTTTACAAGCGTACAATTCTACAAAATTGTCAACTTTTTGTATGGGAATTTCTACAATTTTGTAGAATTGTACGCTTGTAAAGTTTTATGGTATAGGCCACTGGGCTCCGGCTACGTCGGGCTGCGGGAGTACAGTCAAGAGCAAAAGTAAGTGATCATTCTTGTTCGATTATAGACCTTATTCCATTGTGATAAGGCACAAGGTGATCACTTAATTTGCTCTTGACTGTACTGCGCGGTGCGCGTGGCGCTGCGCATGGGCATCCTCTCTTACACTCTGGTTTAACCCTTAGGTGCATATGGTATCACACATTTTATTTCTGAAATGACTTATGTAAATAATCGATGCCAAGTAGAATTCTGTTGCTCAGTTTGAGAGTTTCATGTGATTGCTTATTTCGACTGTATCCTTTTTGATACCCTATGCATCTAAGGTTTAATTTATCGCCACTCATTTTAAACTTGTATCGTAATGTTTTTTTTTATACAATCAATATAAATTACAGAGTCATATCAATTTGAAAAGTCGTATGACGTCACGACTATAAAATTTTTCGCTTCATTGACAAAACAAAATGTATGTGTTTATTATTTTTTGAGTACCTAACCTCATCTTCATCATATACAGGGTGCTCGTGAGCATTCCGAAAGATTTTAACTATACATTCTAGAAATCAAAATAAACAAAAAATATTATGAGACCTAATGTCATTTCCACTAAAAAAAACTTGACGAAATAACCTGTACCTAATTTTTTTTAGGTACAGGTTATTTCGTCAAGTCTATTCGTATTTTTTGATTGTCAGGCAAAAGGTGTGGTAATATTAGAACACATTGTGGTAGCATTGTACTAAAAAAGAAGTTACGCCGAAAAACTTATTTCGAAAAAAGGTTGATTATCTTTGAAACCAAGCCGAATCCAGGAAATTTTATATAACATTAAAGACCCTAAATATGGTCAGGAATCCAGCATTAAAATCTTTTGGTTTTCTCACGATCACACTGTACTGTATACTAATCCACTAAACATTATTAATTTATTTTACATACGGAATATCATATCAACCATCCCTGTTCCTGATGATACCAATATCATCTGATGCCATTGTTACAGATACCTCCAATCAATATGGCGAGCGACGAACATATTCGCCCTCCAGCGAATATACTGTATCGCCGTCTACTGCGTAGTCGCTACAGTCTTCAGACACCACCTCTTCGTATGGACGGTCTTCTCGCCCAAGCTACTCTACGATTTCGTAGCCATGACATTCACTATACAAGCTTTGGTCACCATCGCCGAAATAATAGGTCTCACGCACCTGACTAGCTGGATAGCTCAGGCGTTCGTGAGTAAATCTAGACTGTGATACATGTAGTTAGGGTTTTATATGTGCTCGGTTTGACACGTTATGAATTTAGGGTCGATCAACTTTTTTTTCGCTCTCATTACCGTTGTCCAGGTGACAAAGGTATCACGGTTTGTTAGAATAGTACAATGCGACACAAGTGCGAAAAACATGAAATTCGAAACGAGTGGCGATGTTTTAAAACACGATCGATAGGGAGTGTTTTAAATCGGCACGTGTTACGAATTTCGTTTTTGCACGTGTCTCGTACGACGTTTTTTAGTGCAGATGGCCCTCCGAAGTTTTGGACCTGACGTAAAATGACACACTTCTCGCACTAGAGCCTAGAGCTGTAACAGCCGCCATCAGATATATCGTAGCGTAAGGAGCGATCAAAAGTATCTGAACACACCTTTATTGTTATAACGATAGAGGCGTTTAGATATCGTCGGTTGACAAGCAAAACTTACTATAAAAACTGTCACTACTCTTAGCAACCTCTTATGTCAGTATTAAATCAGAACTGAGATAGGAGCTTTATTTCAAGTACCTAGGTATTTGTTACTTAAGCTCTGAAATGGAATTCGAGATCAAAAATGTAAACAATCTATGACAATGACATGACATTACAAAGTCAATGTTAAAGTGACATTCCAGGGTATAAACCGTTTTATATCGAATGTAGTTTTTAACACCTTTGTAAATTAACATCGCATTTTGAGAATGGTTTTTTATTTTATTTTATTTAACACTTCACTTACAACTATCCTTACTACTAGATACGCGAAAGTCAAAGTATGTTCAATAAACAAAGTATCAGAATCGTTAACATATTTTTGGATATGAGTGTGTCGACGGTTCCTGATTACAAAAATAAAACCTAGAAAAGGACTATGGGCAAATTTGTATGGAGAGTGGACCAAAAACCAACAGAGCTGGGAGTGGTGTCATTAAATAGGTATTTACATTTATTTTATTTCATTCTATGGGCACTATGTTCAATTCCATTGCAAAACTGAGATATTTGTATTTTAGTCAGAGTAAATACTATGGTGAATGATGTGTGGACGACGGTGATTTACTTAGAGAGTGCCCGCAGAACGCCTTACTCATATAAAATTATCCAATGGAATTGAACTTTGCACCTATAGAATGAAATAATGTACATAAGCAGACCTTTTTAATGACACTACTCCCAGCTCTGTTGGTTTTTGGTCCATTTTGACGCATAGTCCTTTGCTAGAGTGATATAAATAATCAACATAATCAATGTTTGAAAACGAATGTCGTGTTACTTTAATCTTTAGGATAGTCGGGGAACGAATTTCAGTCTACATCTTAGTTACCATCGAATCCATTTCGATTAAAATATGAAAATGATTGATTTGTAGGTAAAAATACTAAAATCTGTATACTTTGTAATGCTAAATTTTAGGAGTAAAAATTCATAAAACCGTCATTTGGTGCACCCTCTTATTTAGATTTTTGAAGTACATAGTTATAAATGCGAACCCTCTTAAATGGTTCTTAGTGTAGTTACCGTATAAAATTACGAATAAACTAGTTATTGTTATAACTGCGAACCAAATGTTTAAGATTTCTTATCATTGCCAGTAGTATAAATTAAACACCTTACATTTTATTAAAAGTAGCGAAATATATCATAAAAAAAAAATATTTCGCTTGATGTTTCGTATTAAAACTTTGTAAAATATTTGAATATTCTGCGTACCGTCAGTGACGGTAAATACGCATTTTTTATAAATATTTGAATGATTTTAGATTACCCCCCTCTCGTGATAATTTTTTTGTGGTGGTATCCCATTTGTTTACATTTTTGATCTCCAATTCGATTTCACACCTTAGTGAGTTTTGCTTGTCAGCCGACGATATTGTTGAGCGCTTCAGACGCTACGATATATCTGCGGCCCTACCGCGAACTCCAAGTTCGCAAATTTCGAAGATTTCTCTCTGTCACTCTAATGACGCGTTCGTTGGTGGGACAGAGACAAATCCCTGAATTTTGGGAACTTCGGAATTCGCGGTAGGCCAACTGATTGCGACTGCACTGTCACCGGCAATATCATCTTGCGCTGATAAGGCGGCAAAAATATGTGACATAATTCACATATTCTTATTTTCACTGACATAAGAGCGTGTCACATATGTTTGCGGCCTTCTCAGCAGACTAGATATTATTGCCGATGTCTGTACAGTCAAGTGCAAAAATAAGTATCGAAAGAATCCGTTCATAAATATGTTACGACGTTCTTATTACACAGAATTAGAGTGCACTGGGACATATTTTTGAACGTTTTTGTATACCCCTTATTTTGTCTTCGACTGTACCAAGCACCATTGATGGGCCCGTTTAACCCTTAATTGCATAGTGATGGAAATATCCATCATGTATTCTTGACTCTATTGACAACATGTCAGAATTCAAATTTCAATAAATCTTTGTCAAGGTCATGCAATTAAGGGTTAAATGGTACATCACACAAAAAAATGAAATTTGTATGCCACAAAACCGTGATTTAGTTGGATGTCCCATTTTGATCCGTAACCATGGTATCTAACGAGTATCAGTAAAAAGTTGATTCACCCACTAACGCTTTACCTGACCACTGCGACGCTACTCCGGACCACGTTGTCTCTCTCTTGTGAAGTTGCAAGTGTCACAGGGATACAAGTCGTTCGCGGTATGAATTGAACAGGAAACGTGTTAATTTTGTTAGAAGCCTGTTGTAAATAAGTTGTAGGTAGGTTGATGTTTAATAACGCCAGCCCTCGCTCTCACATGGGTGAGGTTTGTGCCTCGTGTAGTGACAATTTGGTTTCCATTTTCTATCGAGAGATATATGTATTTATTCGATCTTGTTATGATATATGCAGAAATGGTTCTATCGGCCCATAAAATGCCACTTTATTGTAGTCATATGATTTATTGAATTACGCTCGATAGCAATTTCCATCGAATTGTATATTTTATATATAGCTTATGTTAAGTTAATTTCGTGTGTATCAAGTAACGACTAACATAGGATATTATTACAAATTCTAGTAATAAAAATTTGGGCAGCCAACCCTACGGCGATTACAAAATGGAGTGCATACAATATATGAACATTTTGCGACTCTTTTTCCTAATAGAATCAAAAGAGCCAGAGATTCTGAGCAGAAAAAAACATTAAAACTAATTTATTTTCGAAAAAAATTCGAATGACTTTTCTCTCGGAAATACTTAATAAAGGAGCCCACACGCCAATAGGATTTTGGTGATAATAATATACTTTCAGACTTAATGTAAGATAATTTAAATAATACAATGGACTGAATTCTAATATACAGGGTGTTTTTTTTCGACCGTTCAAATTCTACGTAGTGAATGTGTAGGTCATACTGACCAACTTTTACTATGGGGACAAAGTCGAAATCGCGAAAAAAAAATCAGCTGTTTCATACAAATTGGCGGCATTACGCCGGTCGAAATGTATGAAACAGCTGATTTTTTTTTCGCGATTTCGACTTTGTCCCCATAGTAAAAGTTGGTCAGTATGACCTACACATTCACTACGTAGAATTTGAACGGTCGAAAAAAAACACCCTGTATGTATAAGCTTGTGGTTGAAACATTCCTGCACTTCCATAAATGTAGGTGATACACCTACCTAAGGGTGCTCCCATATTGGCGGTTATACAGTGCGTTTCCATGACCCGTGCTTTTACGAAATGGGTAATAATACGCAATCGTTTTCAAGTATTAACATTTGACAAATAATTAAATTGACCGTACAATTAATTTTATTTCCTCCGAACGATCAATGTAACGTGCGGACTGCTTAGTTGTCAAACGTCGTCAGTGTCATTGTCAAGTGCAACTGCAAATTAACGATTAATTTTAAAGTACATTCCCAATTAATTTTTCTTAGAAAGTTAATTACTTTTAAAATTAGCATTTTGAATCGAATAATGTTCACGGTTTGGCTAGAAATCTGCATCCCCATTCCTCGGTTTCGATAAAAGCCAGTATCATAGACACACACTGTATAACTTGGTGTAAGGATAACATAGTAGTTTTGTCGTTGATACATCATGTTATACTTTTTTTTACATCCAATGTGGGAGCACCATTATTCGATGAATTACACACCAAATTATACAAATGTTTAACATTTGGCCAAATCATTCATAGTATTTCTAAATTACCACATAGTATTAACACTGAACTCAGAGTTGAACAGTTCAGTAAAGACTATATTTTTATAAAATAATCCAAACGCAGTGAGTGAAAATTTTACTATAAATTAATTAATTAATTCTTAGCTCTAATATGGGCGTCGTAGATTTTTAAATACAAATTCAGCAAAATTTAGTAGTTACACATTTTCCCTCACTGTCCTATTTGGTTTTAATATGCTTCTGTATATGGATAATGCAATTTGTAGCCTTTAATGCTATTACTTATTAGGTAGTATTTCTAATATTGTATTTATTCATCAATTTACTTATTTTGACAATAATATAGGAGTTACTTTAGTTTTGATTTGATGCTGTAATAGTTGCCATATAATATTTATTTTTATATAATTATAATTGGTAACATGGATATTTCTTGTCATATGCTAGAGGCATTGTTGTATAAGTTGAGATAAAACCCTTGGTTACCACCGGTATGAAAAATACAAAGTTTTTGTTTATATCTTTTCTATCACTTTACAGTGTAAAAGAGTATGGTGTTATAAAAGAGAAAGTTCACTCTCCTCAACTTAGTAAATGTAAAAATGTATAATCTAACATACATCAAGATTTAAATAAAAGATAAAGTGTCTTCAACAACGTTTATTATTTTTATTAGTGTAATTTGAACAATGTTTTTTTTGTATTTTTTTACATGGGGCTTTATAGTCCCTTACACCAAACCATTGTCCTAGGTTAAAAATAATTCTAATTTACCTTGTCACAGTATGCTATAATATTATTCTGACACGATGTAAGAATATATATAACGCCTGTGATATGATGTGCTACCCATTAGTTTCATAAAACTGAAATTTTAACCCATAGACTTGAATTTTAATTTGAATGTAGCAGTCGACATGTGCCACGGACATGTGCCTGCGGCAACGTTAGCCTATTTTC
>JALPQI010007502.1:0-53217 GCA_025490895.1 Thaumatotibia leucotreta | reverse complement strand
AAAGTGGTTGAGTAAATTTTGGAAGAGTTTTTCTAGCAAATTCTGGTCATTCTATTGTCACAAGTGGATTGATCAACTATTCCTTGTGGCAAAAAGTGGCATAGTTTGCTAGAACAAAATTCGAGGGTTGGGTGGTCAAACCCGATAAGTCGAGCAAACCTGTTTTTAAAATACGAACTATATGCCATTGATGTGAAGTTGTTATTTCAATGAAAAAATATCTCGACATATCGAGTTTGACCACTCAACCCTCGAAATTATCGAGCAGTTTGGGGTAAGATAGCCGGTGTGATCACTGGCTTAGACAGAGGCAATGCATCTAAGTCCTCAGGGTAAGCAGCGCATAGGCAATTTTTTGGTCATTATGTCCATGGGCCTCAGTTCCTGCTTTCATTATTGGAAAAGACATAGACAGCCATGACCAAGGAATAAATATTGTGATAAATAAATACACAAACAATGCTCTCGCCGGATTCGAACCCGGAACCTCCGGCTTCGTAGGCAGGCTCACTATGTAACTAGGCTACGGAGGCTGATAAATGATTACGTAATGATTTATATCCACCGAAGGCTGACTATACCATAAAAATTATGTCATACCTGCGAAAGGAGCTTCTGAATACTTAAAAAAACACGCAAATCTACTGGTTCTCAAACCATTAGCGAAGCACAGCGACATCCTCATTTCTTTTGTTATATCCACCCATCTGCTTAATAGTACCTTAATGTAACAAAGCCACAATATATTAGAGTGCTTTAAGGACATATTACGTTTTGGAAGTGAGTTATTGAATGTGTCAAGCGCACAAATCATCCCGTCGGATGCGCGGGCGCAGGGCAGTTCTCACCACTTCTGTTAACCATGTAAAATTAGCACCAACAGAAAACAAAAAAATATAAACAGACCCAAATCGCGGACAGGTTTTGACCATATATTGGCCATTGTTGTGGCCTTCGTGCTCCCAGCGGGACAGAAATAATTCAGAAAATTGTGACGAATGTATTAACTACTGTTGCCTGTAATTTCTGTATTTTTTTTTTGTCTTGTGTATATGTCGTAGGATGATTTGATACTTCGAATCTTCGCGAAAATCCTAGGGGTTTTGCAAACTAACCTAACCTAACCTATTATCCGCGTTTTCGCAAAACCCCTAGGATTTTCGCGAAGATTCGAAGTATCAAATAATCCTACGACATATATATATTATAAAACTGTGTAAGCCTATGAGTTCTTGGTTACTCGAAATAAACAAATTTTATTTTATTTTTATTTATTAAAAAAACTTGCATTATTTCATAATCACCCACTTGCAGAACACAATTTTTGTCTATATTTTTTTTGTTTCTAGTTGACGAAGCCTGTGCTGTGGATTTGAGACTTGTTATTGATGAGGCTGATAAATAAATGTATATTTTATAATTTTGGTCTTATAGTCTTATCACCACCTTAAAACCTTCAAAATCAAAAATCAAAATCATTTATTTGTACAACATAGGTATGTACGTATATACGTACAGGTCTCATATACACAAATTATTGTACCACTATGCTGTGCCTATAAGGCGTACAATTTTATTTATGGACTGTGCCTGCATGCACCTTAATCCTTGAGTAATCATTAATATATTTTTAGTTAAAATTATTGGTATTTATTAGTATTCACGTAATCAAATCTACGAAAGTGTTTCAGAATATACATGTGTCAAAGACAACAAAGTCTAGTGAAAGTCAGCCATATTTGTTAACCTAACTAATAACTTATTTAACCTACTTAAAAAAGTAAGAAGTTCTCAATCCGACTGTTTGTTTTTTTTCGTTTTCTACTTACGTCGGACTTACTCATACTTACTACTATAGCTTTCTCGCTCATAGCTTATATCCCTTAGGTAATATTCAGAATTGTGATAGTTAATAATGTCAATGTTTATCACTTGAAATTATTTCCGGTGGTATGATTGTGTCAGTTATATTATAACTGTTATCTGTGTTAATTTACAAAGAATACGATGAATCAATTATATATTTATACACTTGGTATACAAAACATTTAATATAATACACTTGGTATAAAAATAAAAAATCATCATCATCATAACAACCAAAGACGTCACTGATGAACATAGTCCTTCCCCAAAAATTGCCACAATCCAATCACTCGCGAGCTCGCGAGTCGCAATGCATGGACGCGGGCTCAGTGCTTGATAATGGGGACGACATGTTTCGGAAAACCTAGGTTTTAATTACATTTATGACCACGTTTCAGTACCGTATGTCATCACTGGCGACAAAAACTGATCTAAGACTTTCGTTTTCAAACATTGCGGAATGTTGGACGAAAGGACATGTCGTAGCTTCCCGAACGCTGCCCAACCCAGTCCCCACGATTGACCTCTTTCTAGAAAGTTGGACCTACCTAACTGGATAGGTAGTTTAGGGGGTTTTCGGCCAGATAAATTTAGTTCTGGGCTACCCAACGCTTCATACATTTACTATGAAAAAGGCCGAAAACCAAAGTGGCCGGTGAACCGGCTAAACTGTATAATTTTTACTGTTAAGTTTGACAATAATAATTTATACTTCTGCCAAACTATCCATTTAGGACTAAAAAATGGTCTGTTATATTCTTAAATAAGAACAATAATTTCACTATAAGTATATTAGAAGAGATGCTTTAGAAGGGAGCTTACTCGCTCGCGGCAGGACCAGTGCCTAAGCGCTGAAAAACAACCGGAAGTCAATCGTTGGCGCATGTGTCGTGTAAACATGATTTCATTCATTAAAGTTTAATTGGCGCTTAATGGACTTGTTACGAAACGGTTTCAGTGCAACGGAAGAATGGACTAAATTTATTTGAATTTTAGTACAGTATTTTAATAGTTTATCCGGTGTGTTCGCGTTTATTTACTTAAAAGCCACGTGGTAAAATAATGCACAAAACATTCTGAAGGAAGCGTCAATTTAATATATATTTATTTATTTCAGTTTTATTCCAGAAAAATACAAAAAATACCGGACTTAAATGCCTTAATGACATTTTCTACCAGTGAACTATAAGGCCAAACAGAAAGTGAATAAAATAGTGCAAAGGCGGACAAAGGCATAAAAAATCTTTAATTAAAAAAAACCTCGCACTCGCAAAATTATCCTTCTCTAATATAGTACGGTCAAACTGTACATTAAACTCGCAAAGCATGCAGTATAGCTGCATTTTTGGTATGTTGTTTAGACACCATAGGGCACTATAAAACCACATTTTTCAAGCAAAAAAAAGTTGTGCTAGTTACGTAGTACGTGAAAAACTGCGAAATTTACGGTCATTTATCAGTTTCTGATTTTTATTAAAAAAACCTTACGTTTTTTGACATTATATGTTAGGAAGCGCTTAAAGATTAATAAATTTCCAAGAAGTTGAGCTAACATGTATTACCGTAGGTCTTATAGTTTCAGAGATTTGCGACTTCTTAAAAGTACTCTTTTTGTAAACTAGCGTTATTTTGAGTTTTCCTAACGTTTTCGGCTTAATAATGCCTCACCTAATTATGCTACGAAAAACATGCAATAATGACCTTATAGCGCACTTAATATTCTTTCGTTAAAGGGTAAAATTATGTCAGCAAACTTTGTGATTGAAAATAAAAACGCGTGATTCAAAAGGCAGGGCCTCCTGCCTTTTGAATCACGCGTTTTTATTTTCAATCACAAAGTTAGTTTACAAAAAGGAGTACTTTTTAAAGTCTCGAATCTCTGAAACTATAAGAATGCATGTTAGCTCAACTTGTTGGAAATGTATTAGTCTTTAAACGTTTAATAACGTATGATATCAAAGAACGTAAGGTTTTTTAAATAAAAATCAGAAACTAAAAAATGGCCGTAAATTTCGCAGTTTTTCACGTACTACCCAGCTAGCACAACTTTTTTTTGCTTGCAAAATATGGTTTTATACTGTCCTATGGTGTCTAAACAACATACCAAAAATGCAGCGATACTACTTGATTTGCGAGTTAAGGGTAAAATGATGTACGATTTGACCGTACTAATAAGGGAAGGTGGTGGAGGGGAACTGCCGATGTTACTATTCCAGATGTAAAACAGTCGCAAAGAGACACAGCACAACTTGTGTTGATACTACATAAACGTTTGAGAGGAAAAATAATTAACAATTCATTAAAAACCAGTGAAACGCGCATTTGCTGTCCTAGCACTAAATTGTGCATGACAACAACTCATGGTCTTCTCGTCTCGTCTCTCTGTAATAGTATTACCTAAAACCACCTAACTGTGGTCAAATACTGCAACTATGGTCCACAATTTCTACTCCTAAATAAGCATCAGTTCCTACCAATCTTTTTTTGGTTTGGTCAAAGTTTTTGTTATTATTAATGAGGACTTATTGCCTATGAATAGCACGATTAAAATATAGCATCATCACATCATCAGCCTATAATAGTCCACTGCTGGACGTAGGCCTCTCCTATTAACAATGCGTTTAGACGTATTAGGAGGTAAATGCCCATAATCACCACGATGGGCAAGCGGATTGGCGATTGCAGTAATGTGTCCATTCCATTATGATGACGCTGCTGCCCATCATCAATCTTTTATCAGATTATCAGAACAGATCAGTTCAATCCCTTAGTCGAATCTTACGACACCCACAGGAGGAGTTGGGTGGTGAGAAATGTATTCTTACTGCCGTCACTACACCAACAATTACGCCTGATGGAAGATATTAGATGATGGGAGATATAGAGCGCTTGGACTATAGTTAATAAGATGGCTTTACTGGTAGTGACGAGAAGGACGCATGTTGTGTCGCCTATCACATAAATATGCTCACTCCTTAACTCCTTATACACAAAATACAGACACAAAACGCTAAGCGCCGCATAAAAACGCAGCGACAAAACGCGGCGGTGCGTTCAGAAACCACAATAAAGTAAGTTTACAGCCACAGCGTACACCTCTTTACGGCTATAATCCTTCTAAACGGTCTCTGAGCTCTTATAATGGCTCCTGAATGCGGTAAATGAAGTGTTTTAAAACTCAGGCAAAGTTGTGTTGTTATATTTTTAAGGTGCGTTATGGTAATGGTTACAGTCGTATTTTGAAAGTTTGCGCTCTTGGGATACGGTTTAAGGTGTCGTGCTTTACTTGTTTGTAACCGACTTCGAAAAAGGAGGGCGTTTTTTTATGTATAAACGGTGTTTTCATTGATTTCCGTTAAATGAAAGGGAAGCTTATTTAGGTCAGTGTAGGTAGTGTTAACTTAACTCTTACTGTTATTGAGTTATTAAAAAAAATGTTTAATGACTGAACAAGTGTATTGCAACCTTTATTACATCTTAATGTTAGTTTTGACATGTGCCGTCAGTCACCTTAGATCTTATGTTTAAGGTTCTCTCATACTTGCCATTTCAATTAATATGTATGAAAACGTAAAAAAAAAATTGTTACGAAATTTACAAAGCCGATATATGTATACCAAGCTCTATTAATGTCCCAAGTAACCTGTCCAATTAAACGAAAATGTAAAAAAACACCCTGTATGTTATCAGATATCTCCGAAAATCATGAACCGATTTTTTTTATGTCGAAGGGTAGTTCTATGCGATTATTCAGTCGCAACAATCAAGTCATTACCATTCCCAAATTATTGACGAACTGCGTATAAATAGTGGAGTCATTTTCTATTATCTTGTAGCAGACGCATGTTTGTCTGTGTAAATTAGCAGGCGAAATGGGAGGTGAGACGATAATGAAATACTTTTCAATCAGCAGATTTATTTTAACATAAACGGACAGAGTTTCCACTTAACATATGTACCGAATCAAAAAGCCTCGAAAATGGCAGTGCGCAGGCTTTTAAAGGCTTGGCTACCATCTCCCCACTCCGAGGCTAGGCTGTGCAGCGTGGCAGGGCTGGTGGTAGTGGGGCGATGGCGTGGCTTGGCTGGTAGATTGGCGGGCTGATAACAGATGGCGTTACACTCGGCCGTCCTGAAACAATTGCTCCCGCAATGGGGAGTAAAATAGTATCAATAATCAGCTAAATTGGCATAATTATAAAAGGACAGTCTAGCTTTCCAAGAGATTAATGTCCTCTGTTTCCAATTGTTCATCTGTACTACTCTCGCTATCTGATATAGATACGGCACTCCTATTGGCAGGGTGCAAAGCGGGTGGAGGGGGTAGCCGAAACGATCGCCGCGCTCGCTGCGGCTAAAATTGACATTATGGTCGCCGACTTCAGCTGTCAAATCCATACTGCAGCAAATATTTTCTCATCGTTTTAAGATAAATATTTAATATGGGCCTAGTAAGGTGTGTCATTGTTAATTGCAATAACACACCTTACTAGGCCTGTAAATTTTACATTCTTCGAACATTGATGAAGTATATAAGTGCTGCAATGTGCTTGCATTTCCCACTCTTATTATAAACGCAGTCGCACGAATCGCACGATACACTCTCTACATGAGAATTGGTGTTTAGCTGTAAGTAAATTTATTTGTTAGAGAATAGAAAAAACTTTTATTGAACGGTATCGAAACACAAAAATCGGCTTACATAGGTAATACTTACAAACAAAGTTGTCTTGTACGCCGTTGCTGTCACTGAAGCTTGGCGAACCACTCGGGATTTGATAATACGGGACATGTCTTCTTGGAGAATATCTTCAACCTCGAGAACATGCCGAGCTTGCACCAATTTCATCCCTTTATTCATCGTCTCCGGTTGGAAAACGATGTCGTGCGTGATGACACGAAGCCCCGTTTTAGTTATGAGTAGGCTCATTTCTAACTGAAAACAACAATATTAATGTTATTAGCAATAATGTTACTGACTGCAATTGTCCAAAATTGCCTTATATATTAAAATAACACAAAATTTAATTAATATTTTTCAAAATATTTACTTACTTCCCGCTTGAAAGCGGCGACTATAATGTCTAAAATGGCCACCTGTCAGTGGCGCTGTCATCGCGCACGGTGCCAATATGACCGTAAAGCATCTGCAGGCACGAGCCCAGTGAACTTTTTATATACCCGCATCCCTTTTATACTTCTTATTTTGTACCTGTCTTTGCCTAATACTTTCACTATTATGTATGGACCCGAGTATGTATCATCTAATTTAGAATTCACTTTACTAGCACTGCTAACAGGGGCTTTGTTCCAAAGAACCAGGTCCCCCTTTTTGTACACCACAGAATCTTTACGTTTTTTATCATATTGTAGTTTCATTTTAGCACTAGAAACCTGGTTACGAGCAGCTGCCTTCTCACGTCTAGTTGCTATGGGTTCCGTCACCTGATTTGGAACGGTAATGTCACACACAGATCTACTAGCCCTAGCGAACATTAGATCAAATGGTTTGTAACCCGTCGAGGCGTTCAATGTATTATTAATGCCCCATATTATGTTAGGTAAACTATTAGCCCAATTGCTACTAGCATTACTAGGCTCCGTAGCTCTCAAGGCGTCCAGAATCGTCCTATTTGATCTCTCGACCTGACCGTTAGCCCTAGGACAAGCTATAGCACATAAGGTATGTCGAAATTGTTTTTCAGTTGCAAATTTTTTAAAATACCTACTAGTAAAGGCTTTCCCATGATCCGATACGACGCGTTCGGGAACACCGAATAAGCTAAATATCCTTCGAAGCGCACGTATGGTTTCAACCGAGTTAACAGTGCGTGTTGGTTCCGCTATAACAAACTTTGAGAAAGAATCTGTTACCACCAACATGTATTGATAACCTTTTTTAGTTTTACAGAAGGGTCCTAAATGGTCAATATGTATCATTTTCATAGGCTCTGAAGGTTTAGGTATAGGGTGCAATTTACCTGCTTTCTTTCCGTAATCGCCCTTGCCATACGCACAATGGAGACAACTTGACACGTATTTTCGGATGAACCGTGACATCTTTGGAAACCAGTAAATCGATTTAATTAGCTCAGTGCATCTTTTTAATCCTACATGACCAATGTCATCATGGTGCATTTGTAAGATTTTCCAACGCGCGAAACTTGGTACTATTAAGCGATTTCCGTTAAGCGTCTTGCGGTAAAGTCGGTCATTAATCAAGGCATAATTATTAACAATGTCTAAGTCTGTACACCCACTATTTATCAACTCGATCACGTTTCTAAGTTTATCGTCTTGTTGTTGAACCGTTAGAAACCAATCTGACACTTCGAGGCGATTGACGTTAACACTGTCTATGACCGGCAAGGAACGTTCCGATTTACGCTCAGTTATACTTTCTGTTAGCAAGGAATTTAAATCGACTGGATTTCGGCTGAGTGCGTCCACATGTTTCATTCGTTCCCCCGGTCTATAGTCAATGCTAATGTCAAAATCCTGAATCAATAGCCACCATCGCGCTATTCGCGGTATAAGATCACGTTTCGTTAATGTGGCGCTAACAGCTGTACAGTCTGTGACTACCTTCACTTTTTTTCCGAAAATATATACGCGAAACCTACGCAACGACTCGACTACCGCCAGCGTTTCCAATTCATAACTGTGATAGAAACCTTCCTCCCTGCTAGTTACACGGCTGAAATACATAACGGGACGTAAAATGCCATCCGATTGTTTTTGTAATAAAATCCCGGCTATGCCTAACTTACTTGCATCGGTATGAATTTCGGTTGGCAGTGAAGGGTCATATATTGCCAACACGGGTTTTTCGCATAACTTACGTTTAAGTTCATCAAAACTCTGTGCTTGTTTTTCATCCCAAACCCAAGGAGTGTTTTTTTGTGTTAGGGTTGTGAGTGGTCGAGCTATAGTAGCAAAGTTACATATGAACTTACGGAAATAACTACATAGACCTATAAATTGCCTAATTTCGTGCACGTTACGGGGGACTGGGAACTGAGATACGGCTGCTAACTTTAATTCACTAGGCTGTATACTATTGGGTGATATCCGATGACCTAGATAGGTAATCTCGTTTTGCAGAAAAGAACATTTACTCATGTTTAATTTCAGGTTTTCAGCTTTGAGTCGGATCAAGACTTTTTTTAGTAGTTCTATACCGGATTCAACGTCAACCGATGGCAACAATATATCGTCTAGGAAAGCTAGAATCTCTTGATCGCCTACTGATTCTACAATCTTATTAATTAACCGCATAAAAACAGACGGCGAGTTGGCTAATCCATACGGGACGCGTGTATACTCAAAATGACCTTGGGGGTGTGATGAAACCCCGTTTTGTGCGTATCCTCCGGCCTAATATTGACTTGGTGATATCCTTGTGCTAAATCTAGACTAGTAAAATATTGTTTACCTGCCAAGCGAGACAATTGATCATCTATATTAGGCAGTGGATACCGATCGCGAATTGTGATGCATTAAGTGCACGGTAGTCAACACAAAGACGATAATCACCATTTTTCTTTTTAACTAGGATAACGGGAAAAGCGTAACTTGATTCAGACTCCTTAATAATGCCTGCACCTAGTAAATCTGTTATTTTAGACTTAAGGACCGCTTGTTCACTGAGGGACAGTCTGTAAGGACGGTAGTAAATTGGGTTATCATTCTTTAAATTGATTTGCATTTGGACTAAATTGGTACATCCTAAATTGTTCGTATTATCGGCAAAACAATCATTATACTCAGATAATAAATTAATAAGATCTTTATGCTGTGTTTCATTTAATGGACCTATTTTTAAATCGACTATATTAACACCCCCTATTTGTTGTGTATTGTTTGGCTCGGCTGGGCTAATGCATAAAATACTTTGGGCTAAGGCAGATGGGGATAAATCGGCGGTTGGACTAACCTGTGCTTCCACGCAGCTGTCAGCACGTAGCAGGACGGTGCCCTCGCTCCATTCCACGTCTTTGCTGCCAGTGTTGACGACCTTCAGGTAGCCTGCTTCGCCGCGTAGAAGAGTCGCTGGTAGTGAGTAGGTGACTCCATGTAGGTCGTAGTGTCGTGCAGGAGTTACCACATCATTATCGGCGCGGTTTCCAAGTATGTGGACCTTGATGATAGATGGTCCCGGCGGTAGGCTTTCTTGGGCCGCGGTAACGACTTTGAACCGCTGGTCTTCGTTATCTACTACTATTGTTGCCATAGGGTTATCTTCGCTGTAACTTAGAGTGGCTACTCCGTTGTTGACTGTTAGGGTTACGCCGTCTTTATTTATAACGGGTTGGCCCACCAACAAGTTAATATCTTGCATGTCAACGTCCGATAATTGAGCTTTGCTATCAACGTCTAGGCTGTCGATTTGGAGCTTGAATTCTACTTCACCCTTGCTCTGAATCTGGTCGCCGCCAAATCCCTTCAGCGTAATGTGAGATGGTTTCACTTGTAGGTTAAGAATCGCTGCAATTTCTGGATGGAGTACGTTGACTTCACTGCCGGTGTCTAAATATGCCCTTACGTGGGTGCCGTTGATTTGGGCGGTCTTCTTGTAGGCGTTTTTGTACTTGCAGATGACTTTGACTTCCTTCACAGCATTAGTCTTCGTTAGGTCTTTCGTTTTTGGGTTTTCTGGGCAATGTGGTGCGATGTGTCCTTTTTCATTACACTTGAAACAGGTGCGCTGATCAGGCAGAGGGCAATTGCGTACTAAATGTCCAGTTTTTTTACAGCGCGGGCAGGGGTCTGTCTCAATGTTTACAGGAGCTTTCTTCTCGGTTGTCTGGCGAATACCATCCTTCGTAGTGGTACGAAAGGAGTCAGTCGTACGATAGTCGTCGAGAGCCGATAGGAAGCGCTCGTACAGCTCCTCTGGTTGTACGCATTGAAATGCTCTTGCGTTTGATTGTAGAGATGCGGGCAGGCCGCGGATGATGCAAGATACCGTAGCGGCGCTGGAGAGCTTGCAGCGATGGCACATGGCATTTTTTTCCTGATAATACTTTGTCATACTTTCGTTCGGCATTTTTTTTCTGTTCAACATCTCTTCTAGTATATTGGAATAATCACGGTGTTTTGGAAAAGCACGAAGAATCATCTCCTTCCAATCTGCCCATGAATGATCGTATTCTTCGAGGCGATTGTACCACTTACGTGCTTGACCTCGTAACTTATCTTGCAGATGGAATGATTTAGTTTTGTCATCCCAACCGTGGATATCTCCTAATTGATCGATTTTCTTCAGCCAAGTCTGAACGGTGCAGTCTTCATTATCAGGATCGAACTGTGGAATCAAAGATCCCGCCCGGTGGTGTTTGGGTCGTGCTAATACAGGTATATCGTCTTCTAAGGCTTCAAAAGCTTTATGCACTTCCTGGGTCAGGAGACTTTTAAGAATCTTCCTCGCGGGTGGCGTAGATGTACCGTCGCTTTCAATTTGGTCATAATTAGCGTCCATAGGAGAATTCTCGCAATCGTCGGGATTGTCGGGAGAGTCCACGTGTTCGGTGCCCCATTCAGATGGTCGTGGGCGTTTCTTTTTTCCAGCTCGCGTCATCATTGTGCCGTAGGTACTCGTATCCCAATTTCTGAATGTAAATTAGCAGGCGAAATGGGAGGCGAGACGATAATGAAATACTTTTTAATCAGCAGATTTATTTTAACATAAACGGACAGAGTTTCCACTTAACATATGTACCGAATCAAAAAGCCTCGAAAATGGCAGTGCGCAGGCTTTTAAAGGCTTGGCTACCATCTCCCCACTCCGAGGCTAGGCTGTGCAGCGTGGCAGGGCTGGTGGTAGTGGGGCGATGGCGTGGCTTGGCTGGTAGATTGGCGGGCTGATAACAGATGGCGTTACAATCGCAAATAAGGGGAGCATCTAATGTTTTTTCTTTTAAATCAATGGGTTTCATAAGTGCCATTTCCACTAAAATTGAAATTAATCGCATTCCGCCTAGAATTAACTTTATTATGAAGAGTTTGATAGATAGTATCAGTTTGGCTGCTTCAGGACACATAGTTTTAAAAAAAAGTCACGATTAAATAAAAAACTAAATTTCTAATTTTCTTAAAACTCATTTTGTTTTAATAATATCTCAAAAATGACGACAGATATGTATAAAAGTGTAGGAATTCAAAATTAAATTATTTTCTGATAAACAATTTGGTTTTCCTGTTTTTTCTGTCAAACAAAAATTGACTGAGTAATTATTGTTTAAAGAGCGCGTGGCAGCGCAATCAGAGCCTCTCTTAAGCCCTTTAACTCTTCGCCGTTTTAGAAAAAGGTTTTTTACTATATATTGCAATGAAGGATGTTGTAGCTCTCTTAATTGCCTTTACAATGGTTCTTAACCGACTTCAAAAAAGGAGGAGGTTTACAATTCAACGAAATATTTATTTTTATTTTTGTGTATGTTCCCCGATTACTCGAAGACGCGTGGACCGATGTAAAAAAAATCTGTTTTTGTTTAAATGGGTATACCTTCTGGTTAGTTTCATTGTCATCGAATCCAGATCTGATGATGAGATCCTGGAGAAATCGAGGGAACTCTTCAAATGTTGTAGGCACACATAACATTTTTCATTTATTTTCGAAGACTAATCAAGTATTTGCGTCTAGTCATGTACGTCTTAAGTTGGTCATCTAATGATGAAAGGTACAACTCCTTAACGATTAGGAGTTGAGGGATAATTCTTTAAATATAACACATTTCAAGAATTTTTGAAGCTATTCGAGTATTTGCCTTTAGGTGGTCATAGTCTCATGTTGGTGAGCTGATGATGGAAGGTATAACTCCTTAACGATTAGGAGTCGGAGGATAATTCTTTGAATATAACAAATTTCATACATTTTCGAAATCTTCTAGTGCTTGCGAGTAGTAGTTATCGTTTCATGTTAGCTGATGAAGGAAGGAACAACTCCTTAACGATTAGGAGTTGGGGGATGATTCTTTTTGAAGCTATTCGAGTATGCTGCCGTTTTGTATGGGACAGTCAAATTTATTCACGCAATTTCGGCGTTGGTTCGGTAGTAAAAGTTGGTCAGTATGACTTATACATTCACATCTTTCTTTGCTCTACTATGTGATACATACTGTATTTACTGTTTTAATTTAGGGGTGGTGTAGGGGTAGATTACTGCGATCGCCAATCCGCTTGCCCAGCGTGGTGATTATGGGCATTTACCTCCTAATGCGTGTATACGCATAGTTAGTAGGAGAGGCCTACGTTCAGCAGTGGACTGAGACAGGCTGATGAGGAGGTAGGGGTAGAAAACCTTAAGAATATGATAATCATTTTCGAGAGTGTGGAATAATATTTAAATCCTTTTCATATTATAAAAAAAATAACTATTTTTTATCAAGGGGTAGTTTTCAAGGGTTGAAACGGGTTTAAGATTTTGATAATTATTATAGAGAATATAAAATATTACTTACTTTATACTTACATCTTTTTATGTCATACCAATTTTTTTCGTGATTTTTTCAATTTAGGGGTTGTTTGCAAGGGTTGTAAGATATTGAAGGGGTTGAAAATGATTTTCATATGAGGTAATTATGTTAGAAAATACTTTACAATATCACCACTTACTATTAGACTTGTTTTTATCGATAAAATGGCTCAATGTAAATTTTGCCATTAAGGGGTTGTTTACACCCCTTAAAAATAACAGGCGGAGTTCAGATCATTTTCACTTTTGAAGTTAAGGGTAAGATGAGCCTAAATCCAAAATTTCATGCAAATCGCTTCACAGTAAAAAAATTCGGAGGTAAGACCATATTTTTCGCTTCAATTACTGCACTATATGATTCTCAATATAAAATGCACGGCATTCGATCTCGAGTAATATCATTATATCAGGATAGGGACTGTTTTGGGATTTGACTATTTACGATTTAAAAAAAAACAAGCGACTTAAAGGAGGATTTCATTGCCGCCATTTTATTTGTTGATATTTTGCTGTTATGAAATAATACATTACATATAATTGTCAAAACTTGCATGCAAAGTACATTTTAGTTGGAAATGTGATTAGTTGTCACTCGGCGTATGTGTCGACAGTAAAATCAAATATTGGCATAGGTACAAAGATATACTAACAAGTAGAATTAGTAAAATGTAGGTAATTGTGCTATAGTTTCTGAACTTCATTTTAAAGTACCTACAAATTATATTGACGTCTGTTTAGACAAAGTAGTGTATGCAACCATACGTAATGAGGCATTACGTGCGGTTGCATAAACTACTATTATGACGAGTAACGACGAAAATATTATTTCGAAAAAGTTTTTAATGATGTCTGCAACCAAGCCGAATTAGCCAGGTAATTTTATATAATATAAGATAAATGACTCTAAACATGGCCAGAAATACACCATTAAAATGTCTCCCAATGCTGGCGAGCACTGTCTACCTGCAACTACAAAGCTCAAAGGTGTCAAATGCGAGTTGCTATCCCGTACACGGCGTACAGCATTACATTTTATTAGTTCTTATCATTTCAGTTACCTATCTCCGTCTACACAAACGAATGTTTTGTACATATTTCCTTTGTGTCAGTGTTATTGATGTTTATGTTGAAGCTTTGTTAGGCGTGATTGAAAAAACGCCTGTTATTGCTTCGAGATTTCGCACAAAAACAAATTAGGCACGTTAATCGAAAACATTTCTTTGATATTTTGAATTAAGGAAACAATATCCCGAAATGGGAGCGATTCTTACTTTATAATAACGATTGCTGATACTCGCTGGAATAACGACTTATTGAATTCTGTGTTTCGATAAGTAATTTAATTGTATCTTGGACAACAGTTTTTTAGCTTTTGTTTTTGTTTTATTGCATCATTTTGCTATCGCTTCTGTATTATATCAACACGAAACAATGAATCATCATCACCGCATTTTATTAACAATCGACAGCAAATAAGTATGGCTCACCACATGAAAAGCGGTCATCGTTTCTTCGGCCCTGCGAAAGTAAGAGTAGGTAGGTATAGTGCGGAAGCAGCTGTAGGATTTTTAAATCATATCATTACAGTCAAGTACATACTCTAACATAGAAATAATCCTCGTTCATATTCTAGGAAAATAGTACATTGTGCATCAAGGGAGGTAAGTACGGAATTACTAACGAGAGTGTTAGAAGCCCGACGCCGTTAGGCGGAGGGCTTTTATGACTCGAGTTAGTATTCCGCTTACCGACCGTGATGCATACAATGTTTTTCATCACATTTGCCAACCTAAAAACAAGTTTTAAGACATAATATTATTAAATGACGTACTGACATTTCTATTACTCCCTAGGGAATTTCACTTTTCTATTACTCCCGCTACGCGCGCAAGCAACGGCGCGCTTAGACAGCAAGTGTGATGAAAAGGATTATTTCTAAATAGTACGTATAGTATATCCGTCGGATAGTACGGAATGGTACATAAATAAAGATTTAATCTATATTTACCAAACGCCAGGATCCCCTTCAGAAAGCTATCTCGTGATTGATGTGCCAGTATATCGTCGCGAGATAGACTATGCGTCCCTCTTTTATTAATATAGTTAGTAAAAGACTGAAAGTCTACATCGCAGCGTTAGACTGTCGCACCAATTATGTGCTAAGTCTAACTGCTTTGGTAACTTTCAATCTAAATCGGTCTATAAATGATAAAGTTCATAGGATGAAGTGAAAACTTAAGCTTTTGTTCATTCACGGCCAAGCCCACAATTACCTAAAGCACCCAATGTGTACACTCTTAGCAGGAAAAACAAATAAACCGCTACCAAAATCCGTCTAAAGCAAATAGCTGAAAGGTCCACTTAGGGCCAAAGCAAAGGGAAAATACCAGGGAACTTTGTTAGCGTGACATCAGACAGTCCGGTCCTTCGGTCACGTTTCGCGCTGTGTTAACAGACGAATTCGTCGGGAGGAAAAATCCTGTAGAGCGGTGATTGAGTTAGCGCCCGCCCCGAGGAAATGGACGTCCGCTGTCGCCTCTGTAACGTAATACCGCGGCTAGAGCTCGAGGCAGCCATTTGCACGGGATTGAGTTAAAGGCACAAGGAACTAAATATCTCGGAAGCGGTAACTCATTTCTGGAGTGACGCTAACGAAATTCGTGGCGGTGTGGCTATGGCTTACCATGTTTTAGAACAGTCGGCTTTAAAGATATTTATTAATGCTTGGTGCACAGATATTTATACCTACGACTTTATTGCCTTTACATTAAGATCTTCAAAATATTTTTTGACACCTAAACCGTGGTTATATCTTTGACATCGACTGTACAAGGATGCATGGTTATATGTATTGGTTATTGGTATAAAACTATACTGTATCTTGTAAGAATAAAATAATGTGCTTTGTTTTGGAACCCCATATACTTTTTTCTTAGGTCATCTAATGCTGCTTAATCCATTATCTAGGGTTGACCAACTTAACACGCATTAAAGTAAGTTAATATTTACCATAAATGTAGTTTTTTTTAAGTTATAAGACTGAGGCAGTTCCCAATACATTCATTTTTATTTTTATTCTACTGTCCGTTTTGGAACTTTCACTTAAATTGTTAAAGTGAGTGAGAGTTAGCTTCAGGTGATTATTAGCATTTTAGTTAGGGTGCTAGTGAATCATTTTGTGAAATAATTAGCTCTGAACAATGAACATGGTTTGTACGGAGTCAACCAAATCTGTTAATAAATAATAACACATGGGTACTCACCACCGGGACTCGGATACCGGTTTTTTCTCCATACAAAATAACGGTTCGAATTCCATTCCTTTTCGTTCTCCGGTATATAATTTTTTTGTTAATGGAGTAATCCAAAAATACGATTTTAATAATTACATAAAATGTTGAGTACTACATAAAGAGTGTAAAACATTTCAAAATTTCGACATTTTTCTAAAAAACCGATTCCCATCCCTGCTCACCACTACTAAAACGACCGGTACTCTTACCATATTCGTAAGTCAAAAATTAATAAGAACTGAGAACTGACTAGGTAGGCACCTACTTAAAGTATGGGATTCAATCTATTCAGTTCTGTTTGTCAACCGACGAAATAATTATTTGTTATTAGCGATAATTTGCATGATAATGGTGGAAATGTGTTACTGAAAACGAAACACCAGATCACACAAATAATAATGAAAAAAAAATACACATGCTTGTATATCGGAGACAATCGTGAAAATGGTCCATCGTTCTCCTGGGAAAATGCACAAACAATATTTTAAGACAGTCATTAGACGTTCATTCACTGGCCATAATAAAATCTTCAGGGTGGCCAAAAAATAAGTGCATTCGTTGCCTGTGAAGTTTCGGGATTCAGAATAGGTCCCCCGAGGTTATTGGAAGTTTCAGAAGGGTCGAATTTATTAAGAATTTTTTGTACCTACTATGTACCAAGGTACCTAGCCTTAACTGGTACTTCTGAGACTTGAACTTATTTCTCAAAAAGCCCCTAAGGAAATGATTCCGCTTTACAAAACTTCACCGGCAGCGGGAATGCTTATTTTTTGGCCACACTGTATAATGTAGGTACCTACTCCAATTCAGACAACCTCATAAAAAGTCTGCACATAATAACGAAAAATATACAAAAATAAGTGTCATCTAAATTTTAATATTACATGTCATATACCAAAAAATATACCGAAATTTACCGACGCTTAGGGGGGGATTTAAACCCACGTCCTCAGCTTTCGCGGCTGATGCCTAAACATCAACAGGTATGACATCTAATATTTAAATTTATATACATAGCAGTGTTGCTATTAAAAAAATACAAGTCAAAATATTTAATAAAACAATAAGAGTTGTTCCACAAAATAATTGGGTCAACATTTTTTCGTTGTAATGTTTCATACCACTTTGTCACGCTTGTAGTTGTTGTTTCGATTCAGTGTACAAAAAAAATCCGGTACACTTTAATTTCTTTTTCACGTTAGATTTTAATCCATGCATCAGAAATTTAAAACAAAACATCATCTCATACAAAAATCTCCCCTGCGTCACGTTTTTTAGGGACACAAAATAAGGGTCTCACCAAACTAGTCCGCGCCGTTTCGGCTAATCGCGTACGGAAAAAGCTTTATGTCAACGCAATAAGAGCGAGGACATCGTAAATCGGCTCGGCCCACGCGAAACGACGTGTTTCGACGGGAAAACGGCGTTTTGCCGTAAAGCTGTTCGCATTCGTACGACCCCGTTTGCAGCCTAACGCACACGTTCGCATTCCTAAATCTCCTAATACCGCCGTACGCTGCCGGAAAGAGTTGAACGGCTCCGATCACGGCCGAGTACCTACGATAAGGACCGGTCAGAGCTGGCGGAAGCCGTTCAGCGTCTTCGACGGCCGAACGTAGCTGACGACGGCCGAAAAGAGCCGATGACGGCCGAAGTAGCTACTGATGCGTTTGTATTTATTCATTTGAATTATTACCCACATTAAAATCTGCAATAGATCTGACAACACGAAGTAATACTGTCGTAATCATACACGTCTGTTCAATTTCAAACTAGTTACTAACAACTAGTCTCCAAAAATGAGATTTACGATTGCCGATCACCCGCTGTCCTATCTATCTGTTCGTCGGACTCAGCGGCTGTACGCGTGCTGTCTGACGTCTCGACGGCAGGACGGAGCACGGGAGAGCCGATCGCCGCTTTACAACTGTTACGGTAGCAAATCGCAGCCGATCGAGCGTTTCCACGGCCGTACGCCGCCGTCCGCGGTTGAACGCAGGTGTTCAACCGCGGAGACGGTCGATCGGCTAAATGCGAATAGTGTGGTGTAAAACACTCGGCGAAAGCCGACTCCGCGTCGATTGGTTTAGTGAGACCCTAAGACAACGAAAAGAATTTTGACCCAATTGTCATATTTATAAACAGCTCTTATTTTAGGTATAAACGGCCCAATAAGAGTCAATAATCCTCTTTGTTTGGAGAAGACGTCAACTGCCAGAAGCAAGCCTCATATTAAAATTTATCGGAGTAACAATTTGACCATTCCCTAAAGGTATCCACAGACTAAAGTAGGGTTATTCATTAATATTCGGTTCGTTCTCTTATATTCAGTTTTCAAACGTGCAGTTCGATGTCCGTATTCAGAAATCTAATTTTAACGATACAATTGAATTCAAGATCATTAATAATTATTTATATTTCACTCGCACATATGTGGCCGCTTTTTAACTCGTTGGATGCTAACTAGATAAGAATATGAACATCACCAGCGGGATCAAAAATATGGTAAATAAGAATGCTATTCATTAGCGAACGTGTTAAAAGAACAAGGAATCCGCATCAATACATTTTCAATATAATATAGAGAACTTTGAGAGAATACTGTCTCAGTAATCTGAAGCTACGTGAAAGGACTTTGCTTTCCACCGAAATCCTCGGAGCGAATAGGTGATTCAATTATCGGCCACACACAAGCGTGGGGTTTGCACAAGCTAGGTTAATTAAAATGGAATAAAACGTTGAATATTTCCTACCAGGAGAGATGCCACTTGCACTGAGCTTGAATATTTGGTATAATTGAAAAAAAAATATGTTTTACTAACTAATCACCATAATAAGTAAGACGCCAATCACATTCCAGTCAGTAAGTCCCATATCTCTACAACTATAAATCTTTAGTGCAGTTTAGTCCAATATTGCATGCAATTTCAAACAGAAGAGTGAAGAAGCAGTGGCATTTTTTTTAAGGTATTGGGACATCTTACACAAATCGACCTAGTTTTACGGTAAGCCGACCTAGTCTTAAGGCTTGTGATGTGGGTACCTGGCGACCATATATATAATAGATAGATGAGCAAATCATAATCATCATCATCATCATCATCATATCATCAGCCGAAAGACACCTACTGCTGAACATTGTCTCTCAAAGATTGCCACAATGACCGGTCCTGCGCCACCCGCAACCAACGGACTCCTATGACTCTGATGAGGTCATCAGTCCACCTTAAGGATAAGGCACTAATATTTGTGATAAGCAAATGCACAAATAATGCCATCGAGGGATTCGAACCCGGAACTTCCAGCTTCGTAGGCACTACCAACTAGGCTGACTTGTGTGCGGTGGCTGTGACGATTAAGTTTTAGAGAGCGCAAGGCTACGAACATATAAAACGTGTAAGCCGCACGCCATAGTAAATTGCCTTTCAATAAAGGTCTTGAATTTTATTTGACAAATGTCACCCCCTCTTTAATGCATCACGACAATGAATTTCAGTCAGCCTATAAAAACTTAAACCGCCATTTAAAAATAATTGTGATTGGTCTATCAAAGTTTTGATTGGCTATACCTATTCTATAAACATTTGTCAAAGGTGTTGCGCCGAAATGTCCTGCCCCTTGGCACAATTGAACAATTGATTGTGGGGCTTTTATGTTATATATGGTCGCAGGCGCAAGGGTGTAGAAGCACGGCGCGCACCTGTAACACCTCGCAACTCATCAACAGAGTGTAATACTTTAGAACTTATATTGCCAAGATTATGCTTCCGCCGTATCACTTTAGTGCCGTGTCAGACGCTCCCCACTACAATACACAACCCCGACAGTCTTGACAACCCTTAGGCGCGAAATTGAACCCGACTTCCTGACCCACGGAACTAGAAATAAAGTAGCATTTTACGTCGCTCGACTAATAAAATGCTTCATAAGTACGCCGTAAAGTTCATATTATTCACTTTACTAAAGGAAAAATGGAGTATAAAAGGTGCACGTTTTACAATAGAAGCCTGATTTAACGTAGTTTAAAATTGATTTAGGATCCTTTGAAAATATATTTGAATGTCCTTTATATTTTACTTTGAAATTAAACAGATGATTTTTATATTTTAACATTGAAATAAAAATGAGTTGGCTGTGAATATTCCCGCTAGCCCAACCAACATCGAGTAGTTAAATAAAAACGTTTTATCCACAGAAGAGTGGGGTCAAAAGGTCGATTTAATAATTTGGAAATTCTGGACACTCGGATCGTAAGCCTCTGGGCTTAAATGTAATAACACATACAGCCAGACCCGAGAAAGGGTCTGCTTGAACATTATAATATTGGTTTAGATGCAAGGATGTGCCCCTGCATTTCAATGAACTGTACCGCGCAGAGAGAACCTTTTACTTGTATAAATTCTTGCCGACCGATGGCTTTGCATATAAAATTGAAAAATGGAGTACTTGTTCTAATGTTTTGTATTTAATTAAGCTAATAGTAGGTAGTACGTAGATATCTAGACACAGCGTGTCAAGCCATAATGAATTACATGTTATGCTACATAACCTACAAACAAAGAAAACATAGAAGTCGCACGCCATACAAAATCGCCTTTCAAAACGATCCTGGTATTTCGTTCACAAGTGTCAACCCCTCTTCAATACGTCACACCTGTCGAATTTCAATAGTAACCTGTAGAAACGTAACCCGCTATTTAAAAAAGTTGTGATTGGTCAGTGAAAGTTTTGATTGGCTATATTTGATTTGAATTTGTTAAAGATAATTGTATACGGACAATGGACATGCGCGGTGTTTGGAAATTCGCATGTTAATCCAATATAGCTGTTATCAACCAAGAGATAACCACGTGAATTATAATATAATAAATATTATGAATTATTTTAAGGATAACTTAATATATTTTTTGACATGTTCTCACGCCATATTTTGCAGTTTGTCCAATGATCCTGTTTGTCTTCGTTGGTTGATTTAGGTATCGATTATACTATGTCCAATTGTTGATTTTTTTAAGAATTCATAAATTGATTTGATGTTTATGTACACTCGAAACACAACAAAGCATTGCATTTTATACTTATTGATGAATTCACATTTTTATACCGATTGACTTACGTGATTTATGAATTTATATCGTTTTTAATAGTAAATAATATCTGAACATAGAACGGCTAATTCTCATATTAATTGATATACATTTTAAGGTTAATTCAATCGGGATCCCTTACATTTTTAGTTCACTCATTCGACATCATTCGTTCTACAATTTCACGAAGAAGGGTCATCCGTCACCCGTCACCTGAGTTCGTTTGACACGCACTGCACTGCAGTACTACTCCCAAAATGACTTATGTTCCAAAGAATGGGTATGCCACATAAGCCATTGCAGTTTACCACAGCAATATTGAACAATAATTTAGGATTGCTGACGCCAACCACTGAAGCCCGTCTTTTTTGTTACCTACGTTCGGTGGAATAGTTATTTATTATACAAGGGGGCAAAGTTGTTGTTTAACTGTTGTGCTAATATTGAGACCTGAGCTAGCGAAAGAATCCAAAATTGAGCCACGAGCGTAGCGAGTGGTTCAAAAACTGGAATCTTGAGCATTGCGAAGGTCTCAAGGCACGAGAGTTGAACAAACTTTGCCGCCAAGTGTAATACAACTTTTTTCCCCTCACTATCGCGAGGAAATTATGATTACAAATCTCATCCAAATGTAAATTAACTTAAAGAAACCATTTAAAACTCAATGTCGAAACGTATCGTAGAATAGAGTTACTTCTGGAACTTAAATATAGCCAATGACTTACAAAGTCACCCATGAAAACGACCAATTTAACATGTGAGCTCCGATTGCGCATGTTTACTACGGTCATACAGATCCACTTATACTAGGCAGTAGGGGGCTATAGGAATTAGAGCAATGTCAAATTACTTTATTCACAAGTGTGTAAAAAGCGTTTTTACCCGCTCGTATTAAACGATAAACGAGCGCTTTACGAGCTAGTGAGGGGAAAAATACTTTGACACCATTTGACAGCACAAGAAGGCATAATTATTAGGTATGTATTACATTCCGCCATAGTACAAACCATGATAGTCCGTCTATGACAACCCCCTGAATAGATAGCTATCAACTATACTCTGTTTGGTTAGGTATTTAAAAAAGGTAAACAATCAAGCAGTATCTTTTTATTGAAAAATGCATTTAAAATCCAAACTAGGTTCTTAATGGATCAAAATAATGTAAATCACTGTATTTCCTTGTTATATTATGTATATTAGGTAAAACTTATTTTCTACTCGTAGTTTTCAATAAAAAGATACTGCAAGATTGTATACCTTTTTTTTAAATACCTAACCAAACAGAGTATAAGCGCCGCACAGTTTGGCACAAGTGAACAAGTGTTTTTGGGGGCATTTTTGAGCTGGCGTTAGACGGCCATGTTATAAATATGATATTATGCTTATAGTACATAAGTTAATCCAATTGATTACGAGCCTACATTATAGGTACACAAATATTATATTTAGGTCATATTAACCTATATCAAACGTAATAATTCCATAAAATAATGTTGTATCTTCATTAGACTTCATTTTCCTTGATATCAGAAAACAACGGCGTAAAAATACGGAGTTAGCAAATACAGAGCCTCATTATTTTCGTCTTTAATTAATACCTACAAAGAAGTTTTAATAATATACAAAGAGGTAAAAGTTAGGCACTCGCCTTAGATGCCTACTTGTGGGTCACAATCACAACGTTCAAAGAGAACTCGTTACCGACTGTTGTTTGTTTTGGGCCGGATGATAAAAACACGGGCCTAATTAAAATAACAACAAAACTTTGACAAAATATTCCTTAGACATAACATTAAATAGTAGTAACAGGGACTGGAACCGGTATTTTGCAAAAACCTCGAAATAGCCCAATATTTTAAAATGATTCATACGCTTTGTGTCCTGTTCAATATTTTATATAATTTACAATATCATATTTTTAAATCACTCCATTAACTTAGAATTTATATACCGAAGAACGAAAAAGAACGAAAAAAAACCGTTATTTTTGTATGGAGAGAATAACGGTTCCGGTCCCTGGTTACACACTAAAGTATTTTTTTATTACCGAAAGACTAAGCTGTATAAAAAGTAACGTTTTAGTCTAAAGTACTTATCAATTTATTTGAAAGCATGAGTAAGGTAGTTAAGTAAGTAGGTATAGGTAAGCATATAATGGACTGTAAATAAAAATGTTGTACGTAATGTAACATTATTAAAACATCCTGATTGAACATAACGCCTTTGAGTATATTCAAAGCATGATATACATAGGTACACCATATTCATTATTATTTAGATATGTTATTATACTCGTACACATCCTTTATGAACTAAGTAACTTTATATCTATGGGTTTAAAATATAAACAATAAAATAGGTTTCAAAATAATTTAAATTAAAAATAGTTAATCAAGGAGTCATTTCAACTATTTAATTTTTTTTTTAATTGCAGCTACATTTACTTGATTCACTACACTTAGGTATATTACAAACTGATATAAGATATTACTAGTAAAGCGTATGAGTAAGTAAAGTTTCTGTGCAAAAGAAAAAACTCGTAAAAATAACAGAGTAAAAAAAACAACAGGATCAAATCACGCCAAATAAAACTAAACGGCTTCCCTAATCGCTAAACGGTGGTCGATGTTAAAAACGGGATTTCGCGGAATTGTCCGCTTTCTGGAATCTTCCATCAGCCAATTGCAATAAATGAGTGAGTCTGATTGGAATCCGATGGTACATTTTTTTGCTCGCGCAGACGTCGGGCGAAGAAATGGAGGCAATTTTCCGTACTCGGGTCCATTTATCACAAGCCATTAGGTATGGCGATGTTTGGACGGTAATTACGATGGAAATGATTTTGTTAAAGGAGATCTGGGATACCGGTTCACTAGATTCGGAGCAGAGAGCAAATCTATAAAATGTAATGTAAATAATTGATTACACATAATACATTGTCGTAATATTGCCCATTCCTCGGGCAAATGTACTTAATGTTTGCCTGAGGTATGAGGTCAGGGTGCTTAGCCAAGATGCCAATCGCTAGCGCTTAGTAGCGTAACGTAGTTTTCCCTCTCTGTCACTCATTCATATTAGTGCGACAAAGACAGTTAGCTGCGATTAACGATGAAGCGCTAGCGATTGGCAACTTGGCTAAGCACCCAGTTCTAATAAACTTCTATTAGGTATCTATACAACGATTGATAGCACGTTATACATGCTCCATCAAATATATCGGACCGGCCAGGGTGCTCACAAACATCTGAGCAAGCTTCTATTGTAATTATGTTAAGGTAAGGTGGGGTAAGATGGAACAGTTTTGTTAATGGAGTAAGAAAAAAAGTATTCCTTCTGGCACAGCGTATACGGGTAGCTTTATGTCTTACCCCATTAAAAAAACCGTTTCATTTTACCCCACCTTACTACCTACTTAAAATGTCTCGTGTATTTTACCCCTTCACTAAACGTGCAAGCGATACCTACAAAATACAAAATTTTAAATGTGTGGGCAGGTTGCTGTTTGAATTACTTCGATATACTGACAATACCTCAGAAAATTATTTTATTAAGTTTAATGTAAAATGCATACAAATAGTGATTGGGCTCCGCGGAATAAATTGAGGTTCCTCATTTACCTTCATCTATAATCGCATGCCAATTATTTACCGGCAATGATTCGTTACTCGCATTGGATGTTTCCATTAAGGTTAATGGACTTAATCCCCGGGCTCTAATGGGTGATTGGATCCCTCGGCTTTCCCAAATCCTGTGATTATTAGCCAGTCCAGATACACTTTCTTACACAAACATTATAATCCTTTTAGTCTAGCAAAAGCAAATATTGCTTGAGTAAATAAGCGCTGCTGGGTTTGATTATATGTACCAGCAAAGCATGCCAATCCTAATATAGTAGTTTTTTTTCTGAACATGCTATAGGTACTATTATGGCTTGACTAAGTTCAGGTAATTTCCAAATTTTGGGTTATACTACTAATGATATATTTTACATCGTAAAGAAACGTTTGTCTTATTTATTAATTCTTTCATTTTAGGTTGTGGACAAAATTTAAAAGTAGATTTCCTGCTTCTTATTCATGTTTGGCGGAGAAATCACATTTACTTACAATGTACAGAACAGACATATTTTATCGAAATTACCACGGTGCTCAAAAATGTCTGACATTCACTCTAACGCTATGATAATAGAGGCCCGCTCCAATTTTTATAAGCACCCTGGCCGGTCTGTATACCTATATGTATTATGATGGCCACAGTAGGTACATTGTACAATAAAGTTATAATGGTGCCATGTTACTCCACTTAGAGCAGAGAAATGTGAACGTCTTCGTATTTAAAGTAGCGATTCAATGTTTATGGCCACCTTGTTCGCTCCGATGTACAGTCGCCACAACAGATATATCAGAACGGACAAAGCGCTCAAAAAATCTGAACGATTCTCTAGCGCTATGCCATGACATTAGAGGCTTGTTGAAGCCCCTATTCTAACCCCCTACTCTATGAAATTCGATCGTTACACAAAACGTGATTCGTTGATTTCGTAGAGTGGGGGGTAGAATGAATAGCGAATGCTCGTTTGATCTGAATGCACTTTCAGATACCTGTGAGCATCCTGGCCGCTCCAATATATTTCATTATAGTTCATGATCATTTCAATATGGTACATGTTATTGCCATAATTATATCATAACACAAAATCAATATGCATTAAACGTCACAAAACAGATGACCTAAATTAACTCAGCAAGCGATGCATGTTCTCACGTATACTAGGCTGACATCCTTACTTCATAATTGGGGCTAGGCTGCGCCGGCGAGATTTAATTAAATCTTCCGCCTGACATTATTCCGAGATTGACAGATTGACGCTGATAGCTCAGTAATTAAATTTTATACACACCGCTAATTAACGTCCTTACCGTAATTTAGCGAGGTCTTTTTTCAATAAAATAGATTTATTTTCTTGGTTAAATAGAAAGGACGAAAGAAGGAATAGTATTCTTAATTTTGGGGCTCAGAAAATAGCGACACCTCGTATTGTATTATCAAACCGAAATTAGAAAACGATTCGAAAGTATTTAACTATGAATATTATCCTAGATTGACTTATACACTTTTATGTCAACAGTACTTTCGAATCCCATTCTAATCGCGGTTTGATAAGATAATATATACCTATGTACCTTAAATGATAATGATACTGACTTTTGTCAGCGACTTTGTTTGCGTAGAAATTCGGTTAACGAAATCCCCAAAGATAACGCAGTTTTCTAACATAAAAACTATCCTGTCCTTCTCAGGCGAACACACTCTGCCAAAATTTATGAAAATAGTTTCAGTAGTTTTTAGGATTAAAAATATAACAGAGAAACGAAGTAACTCTCTCATTTATAATACTTCGGCCCTGAAATCCATGGTAAGCAGGGATAGGGATTAAAACTTTAATGTGTGTGTTATGATTTTGGACCAGCCTAAAATATATTAACGAAGTTCTTCTTTTAAAGTAATTACCTAATTGTGAACAAATGCCATAAATTTGAGCACAATTAAGATGAGAACAGTGGCCAGATACTTGAGGTTACTACATACCATTAGATCTTGATGGCATCTTTTAGACTTTTTTTGAAGACGAGTAAAGACATTTGAATCATGTATAAAATTCAGTTGATATTCTATTTCTTAACATTTAAGTACTTAATGGTATTATTGAGGTCTCAAAAATTATTGTAGTCAACAAACTATTGAGATTGATATAACGAACGCGTTGAAAAAGGTATACCAACCAAAGATAATTTTGTAAAGAGGAATTAGGTTGTTCAACTGCTCGAAACTTGCTCCAAATCATAAATTTACCGTGTGAAGGTTTTAGGTACTATTTGTGTTTTTCTATGGATTGATTTAAATGCGGAACGGTTTACTTGACAACTTCCATATGGTGACATTTGTCATCAGTTAAAAATCACAAAATTAGTATTTATATTTTGATAACACAAACATGTTTTACCATTTAAAATAAGGTAGTTTTTTAGCATTTCAGCTTAGGTAGTTATTTTAGAGATTATAACATACGTTAAATTTCGGAGTTGTTCGTAGTTGTGCCTGAGATGATTGGGACAGGCAGTGCAGAAAATGCGGCAGCCGAAGCACTATCGACTACTCCGGTCGATAAGGTACAAGAGCTGGAAACGGACTTAGAGGCTAATATGGTATACGTTTCATTAACTCTTCAAAATATTCCATGCGACAATAATCTGTGTTCTACCTCTATTATGTGGCTCTACAAGCTAACGATGGTTCCATTTTTTATCGTCTTCACTGCGGTCGAGTTTTAACTACTCTTCGTAAGTGCCAACATGATACATGGCACGATAAACGATAAAAGCGGAACCATCATAAACCTTCTGTTTAGTATAGATATATACCAAACGGGAGTTAGCAAAGACAAATAAAGTTAAACCGAGCCAAGTTGGTTAACATCTTATTTATTGTTGGGAATCCTTACGTTAACAATTTCTATTTCACAGAAAATAACTGTAGAAGATGAAGACGTAGCCAGGTCAGAAGCCACATTTCAATACACCATACACAATATCAGTCAGCTTAAAGAGCAAGTACTGTCACCACCATGCTACGTGAGGTGTCTTCCATGGAAGATCCTTGCCATGATGCGTCTCACGACAACTCCTGATCGTCAACAACAAAAAGCTCTGGGAGTGTTCCTCCAGTGTAATGGAGAGAGTGATTCTCCGGGGTGGTCGTGCTATGGTCTAGGGGAACTGAAGTTGCTCACGTACAAGCCTGACAAGGAGCATATCTGTAGGAAACTGCATCATATGTACCATTGGTGAGAGTTTATTTAAATAGCAATCCTCTTAAGTCAAATGTTTTACCAATTTTATTCTTTTAAAGCCAAGAAACTGTAAAAATTATATAAGTTTTAACAGGAATATACGTTTGAATCTATAATCTGTCCAGCGCTTGCTAATCAGAATATATTTGACAGCAAAGAAGATGACTGGGGTTTTGGACATTTCATTTCATGGAAGGAGCTAATGAATCCCGACAATGGCTTCGTTAAAGATGATTCAATTACAATAGAAGCTCACGTGATTGCCGAAGCACCCCACGGCGTAGCGTGGGATTCCAAAAAACATACTGGCTATATTGGTAAGAAACTCTCACGATTTTCCTCATAACTATCGATCATGTTTTCCCTAACCTTAGCTCACCATCGAACACTTTAACAAGTTGTATTAATCTTGTTAGATATGCGTTCCTTCCCAGGGCTGAAAAACCAAGGCGCGACCTGCTACATGAACTCATTACTACAAACACTCTTCTTCACTAACGTTCTTCGTAAGGCGGTATACCAGATCCCGACGACGGGTGACGACAGTTCGTGCTCCGTGGCTTTTGCTCTGCAACGAGTCTTCTACGATCTGCAGTTTTCTGATAAACCTGTTGCTACTAAGAAACTCACGAAGAGTTTTGGCTGGGAAACGCTGGATTCATTCATGCAACACGATGTCCAAGAATTTCTCCGGGTAAAATTTATTATTCCTATTTCTTCATCCTTCCCATTAACATCTTCAGTTGAAGAGAAGGATGAAGAAAATAAGCACACGTTTACTGTGTATGTCAATGCCAAAAGTTAAGTAATGTTTTATTCAGGGACCGGAACGGGTTTTTTAAAGAAACCTCGTAACAGCCCAATATTTTAAAATGTTTTATACTCTTTATGTAGTTCTCAAAATTGTATGTAATTAACAACATCGTAATTTTAATTACTGCATTAACAAAAAAAAATATTTACCGAAGAACGAAATTCGTGCCGGTCTTCTGTATGGAGAAAAAACCGGTATTCGATCCCTGGTTTTATTAATTATCAAAATAATAAATCCCCTTTTCTTAAATGATAATAATCCTACAGATTTTGGGTTATTTTTACATCCTATATACCTCCATAAAATAACAACTGTTTTTAATATGCATGAAACATTTTTTTTATTTCAGGTATTACTAGATAAGTTAGAAAATAAGATGAAAACGACTGTTGTGGAAGGAACCGTTCCGAAATTATTTGAAGGAAAAATGACTTCTTTTATCAAATGCAAAAACGTCAACTGCACAAGCACTCGCGTCGAAAGTTTCTACGACATTCAACTTTGCGTTAAGGGGAAGAGCAACAGTAAGTTTTATGAAATGCTACATTTTTTATGGAAATGTTTCAACTACGGCCTGCAGATTCCTTTCGGTGTCAAGTAACCCTAAAATTTTCCAATTACAGTTTTTGGAGCCAATTATTTCTACTGGTTTGTAAAAAGATGTCTGGGTGACCCTGAAAATAAATATATCAAATCACTTAAGTATATCACATCACACATCATCAGCCTATGTCAGTCCACCTCTGAATACATCCAGAGGTGGACTGAGATAGGCCTACAGGCCTCACCTGTTAACTATACAGGGTTGGGCGGATTAAGTGTCCTAGTTAAAAAGTGATATAAAAGTTTAAAAATAAAACAATGTTACAAATATTGGTGCTATTTATATCAGAAACATTCTATATTTTACCGCATCAATTGATAAATTTGATAAACTCCCCTTTAACATGTATTATTTTAAGCATTATATCATATAAGGAATTTCATCCGGCACGCACTACCTTATCTGCCATGTGATGTCATATTAGGTTATCTAACCCTAGTATAAACTTGAATCTTAGCCTTAACCCGACTCAATAAAAGTCTGCATTGATTTGTATGTGGAAATGTTTATAGCATTTCAGTTATCTAAAGATTTAACGTACTTTGCTAGGTAAATATCAGCCTCATAATTTTGGCTATAACTTGGTATTTCATTTTATCATTTTGTACCCTGATTGATTAACTTTTTGGAATAAATTTATAACTAAAATACCTTCCTTTCTAGTTCTTAATAAAACACTAATACCCGTTATCAATCTGGCATTTACCAAACTCTTGCAATGAAAATGCATTTTCTTTGAATGACCTTCATGCCGCCTATTCGACTTTTTGTATTTAACTCTTACATTTTTAAAAGAGAGAGGGCACATATATAAATTAACTGTTTTATAAGGGCCTCACATTTTGTGATTATTTTGCAGTGCGCAAAATATTAACCCCTCTTCAATTTAATAATTTTATCGAAGATTATATAATAAGAGGCACAGTTTCGTAAAAATTGCCCATGGGTGCTTATTGGTACTTTGCTGACTCAAATCATTTAAAGCTTACCCAATTTCGCTTGATTTTGGAAGCAGAGGACTCCTTGAAACGATTGATGGTGTGCAGTATTAAAACATACCTTAATATTTACTTTTATGGTCAGTTGATAATCTCGCCCGATTTTTAATTCTCGCTGCACCATTATCCAACAACACCGCTTTTTACATTTGTTCTTAAAAATATATACAATTAAATGTTACGAAAATGAGTCTCGGAATCCATGAAACTGATTAAATCGACGATTTAAAATGACATACAGGGTATGAAAAGCAGTTATAGCTATTTCAATAGATAAACGAATGTTTTTCAATAGGACAGTTAATTAGCTCAACCCTGTACATGCTGGGCAAGCGGATTAGCGATCGCAGTAATGTTTCCACTATGATGACGCTGCCGCCCATCATCAATGAAATCAATGAATGGTCAGTGACGCTTCAATCCCTTAGTCGAATCTTATGACACCCGCGGGAAGAGTTGGTGAGGTGGCAAATGTATTTTTGCTGCCGTCACCACACGGCTTAAATGTATAATAAATGTTAATTATTTTTTAGTCTACGAGTCATTCAAAGACTACATCAGCACGGAACTGCTAGAAGGCGACAACAAGTATGACGCTGGCGAGCACGGGCTGCAGGAGGCGGAGAAGGGGGTGCGCTTCGACGTCTTCCCTCCCGTGCTGCATTTACATCTCATGCGGTTCCAGTACGACCCTCTCACAGACGCCTCTGTCAAGTTCAACGATAGGTAGCTCTAATGTTGATATTATAAACTACATCATATAGGACGAAGTTTACTGTGGTAGATTCTGGGTACTTTTTTTACTTTTGGATACCAATAACTGATATATCGACACTGGAAATTTCAAATGTCGTAAGTACACTTTGTATTGCATGGAACTCAGAAAAAAAATCTCTATCGATCTGTATAATTAACTTTTTGATATCGCTTCAAATAAAGAAGTTATGAAGTAAATTAATTTTGTCGTAACTTCATATTGTTTAAAAAAATGTTGTATGGGTCAAATTTTTAATTTGAAGGGATAACGTGTCCATTTTCAACGAAGTATATCCTTCTATCTCATAAATCCCTATGTGGTTAGTTATTTCAGCAAAAGAAGGTGCCTTTACGACATTCTATCTGATGAAATAAATACGAAACTTTTAATTCACAATGGCGTAAGGGACAACTATTTTAGGCTTTTGTGCGTTACAACACATTTTCGAAGATAGTATGGCTCTATTCTCTTAATAAACTGAGTCGTATGTACATACAAATCAAAATAATTTTAAAGTTTGTTGTCGTAACTCACCTTTTAATTTTATGAAGTATACGTTACTACATTAAATACGGTACATGAATGAGAGTTACGCCTCAAAAAAGATGATATTAAAAACATGAAAGTTTTTTTGTGTATACGTTATAAGTTATAATTTCTGAAATAAGAAATATAAGGGCTATAAGAAACTAAGCAAAATGTTATAACTTATAAAATTTTGTTTAGTTTCTTGTAGCACTTGCAACAGTGCCGGCGTGACTTGACCCGGGGCGTCTCAGGAGTAGGGGTGAGGGCAAAGCAGTATTTTTACTACCACATAGATACTGCATCAACCAGCGACTCTTGCACATTTCCACTTCCACCCCTGGAGCATATGTAGATCAATCGGCATCACAGATTCAACGCTAAAGACAAGATATATAGGTCGTGGTCCACATATATATAGATCTACACCCTCGTGCGTGTCTAGAGCTCAAATTCAGTTTTGACACTTTGGTGACGTGGCGTCTGAATAACAGACTTATTTGACATAGCGTCGAAAAGGTTAAATGGTCGAAAACGCGGACACAACACCGCCAGAGCTTACCATTAGGCATACGGCTGATTGTATGCCACAAAAAATTTGACAGGACCCGAAGCAGACCAAAATAAAGATCATAAGACATTTGTGACAGTAGAGTCACCCTATGTATAGAATAACGAGCATAGGCCAATGGAAAGTGAAAATGGAGATGCTCTTCATAAGGGTGAAGACACATTTATCAGCATCGAATCGCATTTTGTAATACAAAAACGCAATGTGTATGAAGATGCGTCCGCAACAATTCACCCTTCCGTATCGATTCGACTTCAGCATAAATGCGTATAAGTGTAGCTATTCATTTAACATACTGAAGAACGCTTATTCATGATAAAACGTGAGAACGGCTGCTTAAGCCGTAAAAATTAATGCTTACGAATGAGAATGCTTGATTACGCGTGAGACAAAATGCTTTCGATTGATAACGGCTGCTTAAGCGTTAGCCGGAAAGCCGCGAGAGAGAAAGGCTGCTTACGCAAGGGATGCAAAGAGTGCGGGGTACCGGCGGTTGACGCGTCATTACAACGTGTACATCTATCAAAGTGCACTCTAGTTTGTTTACTTACTTCTATAATGCAAGCTATAACGATAATGTTTATGGTTGACCTATCCATAACGGTTTTCAACTTGAATTGCGGCGTAACGTGTAACGTGTACGGCGTAGTCCAATAGCATGGAATCGCATACTTTAGCGGATGACAGCATGCTATAGGATGCTTAAACGGATGAAAGCATGCTATTGGATACTTTAGCAGATAAAAACGCCCTTTAGCTCTCTTAAGTACCTGAAAACATCAGACAGCATACTTTGACTTCCGATGCGTATAGTGTGTCCAAAATCATCCAGCTAAATGGGATGCGATGCTGATAAGTGTGTCTTCACCCTTATTCTCCAGAGCTGAAGTGATCTTACCAGTTTTCATACCGCAGGTTCGATTTCTACGAGGAGATCAACTTGGACCCTTACCTCCAAGAGACCCCACCGTCGCCGGCGCACTACACGCTGCACGCCGTGTTGGTGCACTCGGGCGACAACCACGGCGGCCACTATGTCGTCTTCATCAACCCTAAGGGCGATGGCAAGGTACTTGTCTAGATGAACCATTAGTTTTTTTTAATTAGGAGTTTAATGGGCTGTCCCCTACAAACGCCTGTATATTTCGATAATTTGAGTTTTCGTACGTTCCCGTTTCATAGCTGGCTACCAAGCGGGAAATCATATTTTCCATTTGGCAGCCAGCTACCAAATGGTACTCATACAACTGCAATTTATACAAGTAATCAGACTTTTGGCACAACTCTACCTTAAGTAAATTCACTGGTATATCCTAGGGCCCTCATTATTTGGTACCAACGTTATTTGCTTTATTATTTCAGTAACTAGCACGCCGCTTAACTACGAACACTATACAATTTCCATGCGTATAAACGCGGCTTTATTTGAAATTCATGACTAAAATTTTCTAAATGTTCTTCAGACAAATAAAAGCATATTTTATCAGTTATGTGGCAAAGTGACAAGAAATTACGGAAAGATAGACTCAGAGCTCAAAACTCTGTTATCTAGAATGCGCCACTAGGTTTAAAATACAAAAAATATTACTTAGATCTATGTATACTAACCTGCATTTATTTTTCACTAACTTATCGCTGTTAGAAATGTATATTAAGGAATTTTAGAAGTTGTTATGTAAAACTATACCATTCGTAAAAAAAAAAAAAAACAAAAATTAAACAAACTGTATAGTTTTACAACGGTTGTCTCATACACGACCCTTAACACGTTCCCTACCCGTGTGAGTAGGTACACGGCTAGCTATTTCAATTTCATTAAATGTTTAATTGCTTGAGGTACAGTTTTCTTCGCCATAGGTACAGTTATTTGGTGCAAATTTTATGACTATTCAGATGTCTGACTCACACCATCCTGACAGACGTAGTTTTCTTTCTCTGACACTGTTTTTATTAGTACAACAATAGACAATTGCGTTTTGTTTGCGTTAGCGCTTGGCACCTGTAATGTTCTCTTGTTTACCAGTGGTGCAAATTCGACGACGACGTAGTGTCCCGCTGCACCAAGCGAGAAGCCATCGAGTACAACTTCGGCGGGAAAGAGGACGCGCCGCACCTCGCGCGCCGCGCCACCAGCGCCTATATGCTCATCTACATACAGTTCAGTATACCTACTGCAAACTGCGACCATATAAAACTTGGACGCCGAACACCAGCTCAAAAATGCCCCCAAAACCAATTGTTCAATTGTGCCAAGATGGGCAGGACATAGCGTTTTTCGTGACAAGGCGCATATTTCGGCGCAACATCTTTGACAAACGTTTAAAGAATATAGCCAATCAAAACTTTGATGGACCAATCACAACTATTTATAAATGGCGGTTTAAGTTTTTATAGGTTGACATTCTAATTCATTGCCGTGATGCATTGAACAGGGGGTGACACTTGTCAAGTAAAATTCAGGACCGTTTTTGAAAGGTAATTTAGTATGGCGTGCGGCTTCCATGTTTTATTTGTTCGTAGACTGCAAACGACCACAGAGTTTGTGCAGAAGGTATACTCTTGGCTCGACTCAGTCGTTTTTTGTCAAGTTCTTAAAATCGTCCCTTAATGCTTTCGTCGCCCGTTCGTGATTTTCCACTTTCGTGTGAAGCCTATTTCATATTTGGTAAACTTTGTGCTTTTGCCATTTTCTTATTTTGGCTCATTCGTTATTCGTCACAATCTTTTTTGAGCATTTTCGGTGACAGTCAATCCCTTTTTAAGTATAATTCTTTATGTGTTATGTTTTTCTGGACAAAAATGTATAGAATAAAATCAAAGACGATAGGCCGAATAGCAAATGAGACCAAAAAAGAATAGACTAACATTGCCAACAATGAACATGCCCAAAGAAGATTGTGACGAATAACGAAAGAGCCAAAATAAGAAAATGGCAAAAGCACAAAGTTTACCAAATATGAAATAGGCTGCACACGAAAATGGAAAATCAAGAATGGGTGACGAAAGCAGAAAGGGATGAATTTAAGAACTTGACAAAAAACGACTGAGTCGAGCAAAGAGTATACCGTGCAGAAAGTGAAGGCATCTCCCAGTAAGGCAGGCCTATATATATCACAGGCCTCACTTTCTGAACAAACTAACTGACCATGCGTAATTCTTATTACATTATTCATAAAGTGCATGAACGGTCAATTAACTTTGGCACTAACTTTAGTAAATTATCGGTGAATACTCAGACCATATGAATACTTCGAATACTGATAGTACCAAGCTAAATCTAGCATCCAGTCGTAATCATAAACTTCTGTATTATTGTAACTTAAATACTGGGAAAAATGGATATACTTACCGCACGTTGACAACAGAATTCGAGATAATGAAAAGATGGTTGTTTTATGGTCACACCTTAACCACTCATTTGCTGTCACTCTTATTTCACATAGGAATAAAGCTCAACCAAAATTTCAAAGCAAATGAGTGGTTAATCGCTCCCATGTTTAATTCAGTATTATTATGTAAATATACCAATAGCGTACTTCGTTTGTATAAAGGTCATAAAAGCGCATGTACAAACGTCGTCATAGTTAACTGTACATTCGTGATCCTTATTACAGTTATTACAATCAAATAAAGCGTGCGCAGCCAAGATGCCAATCGCTAACGCTCAATCTTCAATTTTGTTTTGTCAGGGCCACTTATAAATAATCTACATTTTTCGTAATATTTTGAATACATATCTCGAATATGTGAATGTGGGACTAACTGAAATAAACCCTCGCACTCTCATCCAATAAAGTATAGTACTTATCCTAGTTGTAGTCTCATTATGCTCCATCTTACCGTTAAGATGATCTGTAGTACCTACCACACAACCATGTAGAAATCAATATTTCTTAAATTTGTATTTTTAAGAAATAAAAAGTCTACTATAAAGTGGTTATCAATTCGTCGTATATTGTCGTCAGCCTCCGTAGCCTAGTTGGTAGTGACCCTGCCTTGGAAGCTGGAGGTTCCGGTTTCCCTTCTGTCCGGGTCTGCCTAAAACGCACTTTGACTAATTCGCGTTATGCCTAGACCTCCGAGAAATAGTCGCACTAAGACTTAGGCTTGTAGCGTTTTTGTCCAAATGCGAATATGGCAAACCGAGATTTAGGCCTATTGTTTTTTTGTCCCAAAGTGAATTCGGCACATTAAAATTGGTAGGTTAGGTTCGTTAGGTATCTTCAGATGCCCAAGCAGCATGAAATAGGAGCCCCGCAAAGCGGGGTTCCGTCGAGGTTAAGGCAAAATAAAGAAACTTAAGGCCAGAAAGGCTACTTTTAACGTGTTTTATACTAACCGCAATTATCAATTAGGCGTACTAATACGTTTGAGGCAGATTGCGAAACAGGGAATATAAGAATTAGACGAATAGCTTCAAAGTCTTACAGCGAATTTCAAAATGACGTTTAGGCAGACTGCGTTAGGCAGACCCGGACAAAAGGCCGGGTTCGAGTCCCGACGAGGGTATAATTTACGTATTTATTTATCACAAATTTATCGTTAATCATGGCTGTCTATGTATTTAAGTATCTATATGTATCTATCTATTATTACATATATCGTTGCCTGGTACCCACATCACAAACATTAATTGAGCTTACTGTGGAACTAGTTCGATTCGTGTATCATGTCCGATATTTGAATATTTATTTATTTAAGTATCGAAATTTATTCGCGAAAGCAAGTCAACACGAACTAATATTTGCAATCGAATTCCGATTTTCCAATACAACAACATTGTCAGGATTGAGGTCAGTTTATGTCTGGAATAGTCCCGATATTCAATAATGTAAGAAATTCCGCTGTCTACAGAACGTCCCAGCTGAAATACGTACTGCAGGAAGTGTCAGAGTCCGACATTCCAGCCGACCTGTGCGAGCGGATCAACGACGAGATGCGATACGAGATGGTAAGAACATGTAAATATCGCTTTACTGCTCGCAATCATTATTTTTCTTTTTTTTCGAACGGATAAGCAATGGCTTTACGCTTTCAGGCGGCAGAAAAGTAAAATGCAGGAAAATCAAATCTGACACCTCGGTCAGTTCAGCAAAGTACTACGCAAGGATTTTCAACGCACTAAAACAGTTCTTCACTTTGCAGGCCCTAGCTGGCTCAAAGTTTAAAGGCAGATAGTGAAGTCGTCAAGTCTTTTTAATGTAGCAAACCTATATTTTATACAAGTTTACAATACTTAAGTTTGTTGAAACTGTGCAGTCTACTGAACTTGTTAAATTTAAATGTAGGTGATTATGAATGTACCTATTTACTGTGTCTGTAGTAACTATTTTTGTATTGTTGTTAATAAAATTTGTTGCGGAATAATTTGTTTATCATAAATTATAAATATTAGATGTCATATACCAAAGAAAAACGACCAAGATCACCTATGTCCGAGGTGGGGATCGAACCCACGTACTCAGCTTTCGCGGCTGATGCCTGTACCCCTCGGCCACTCGGTCTTAGCAACCACTGGTCAAATTTCTCGGGTATATGCGATCCCTTACAAGGCTAGGCGCCTTTGACCATTCTCTAAGGGCAAGCACTAACTACATGCCTGCACCTCCTATTTAGAATACTTTACAATTTTCTAGAATAGCTAGAGAGAGATGGTGCTGCCATCTATTGAACATATTGTGAAAACACAAATCAAATTATTTATTAACTAAATATTTTGATTTGTACTTTAATCATATTTAAGCCACATATTTGATGAAAAAACTGAGATCATTTGATATTAAACGTGAGGAATGAGGATAAACAATTCTACACATTTATTCAGTCATGAATGGATTGCATACTTATAAGTTTTCCATCAGGGGGGCGATTTTTGAGATTCGAACGCTCGAATCTTTCATTCGAAAATGAATAAAAAACGATGAAATGCTATTTTTGAGATTCGAGTGATAGAAAGTTCAAAAACGACTGCGGTTGACCATTCGTATTCAATTCTATTGATAGAAATTGGATAAGTACGTAGATACTCCAATGAAGTGTCACTGTCAAGTCTGTCAACTGAGACCCTACCGCGAACCACGAACAAAGTGTTGGCTCTCTCTCGCACTTGTGAATTCGTACGTAAGTGTGATATAAGCAACACTTCGTTCGTGGTTCGCGGTAGGGCCTCTGTTGATGTTTGTTTGTGTGCACCATAGATTATAATAACGTTGATCGTAGATTTACGTTCCGATTCACTAGCGGTACATGTTTTTTTATAATAAAAACCGTTAAATAATTTTTAATATGTTATAATTCATTATTTTTATTAGCTGGAATATAAATTCTGACGTCAGTGTGCCATAATTTAGCTTTATTACATTAAAATTAAAAAACCGGTAAATATCGACTTTCTGCGTGCAACGTGTCGCAAAGATATCGATAATCAATCTCTAGCTTTTCGAGTGCGACTTTCAAAAATAGGGTATATTGGCTTCAATCGAAAATAGTCGTGAAAATTTTTGTCATTCGAATTTGGATTCGAACGGGAATTTGAATTCGTGCGATAGAAATTCAAAAATTGGCCCCCTGTTCACGCTAGCTTTAGAGAGTCGTCCTCTTTGCCAATAGATCACCCCTAGCGACCCAAACAATTATAAGTGTCGTTTGGCATACCTAATGCTAGTTACACACACTACACACGCATGAAAGTGAACAGAATAGTCACAAAATATCAATGCCCGTCACGTATGTTAGCAGACCCTTGATGGAAAAGCCATCTGTCCCACCCACGCGACCTCTTCAGCCCACTTTAATACTCTATCATATTTGCTAACGTTATATGATATTTAAATATCTTCCTTCGTCTCGAATATTTGTATGTGGGTACCTACTCTTCTAGTGTACTCGTATGAACACACATCAAATTCACTTGTTTAGTTCTACGTGATTTGACACTGCAATATTTCTGAGCGTTCTACTTACGCACCGACCGACATTGCAGCTTCAATGCTGTGTACTGTGTAGGTGCATTCCACGAAAAAGTATACTTTGTCGTTAACGTGACGGCTATGATACTTAGCTACCTTAGAAATATATGGAAAGTGCGAGAATCCTCTATAAATACCCAGTTATAAAATTAAATTTCCTATACCAAAAATTGTATTTTTAGTACAGATGATGCCTTTTTTAGGCTCTAGTGCGAGAAGTGTTCCATTTTACGTCAGGTGCAAAACTTCGGAGGGCCATCTGCACTAAAAAACGTCGTACGAGACTCGTGCAAAAACGAAATTCGTAACTCGTGTCGATTTAAAACAATATCGGCCGTGTTTTAAAACATCGCCACTCGTTTCGAAGTTCATGTTTTTCGCACTTGTGTCGTAATGTACTATTGTGACTTTCATAGATATACGCGAAGAACGGCCTCACGTACCCGACGTTCTCGTGGAATGCACCTGTACTAATTCACGTTACTCATTTTATGTTTATCTGCGGTAATTAAAAAATATCTATTCGGTAAAACTTAGCGATGCATAATCACAGTACCTAACCTTATTATCAGACTGCAACCTCGGAGTCTGGCAAAACCTCCGCCATTCTTGCTACCCATCAGTGTCTGAGATCCCACGGGAGAGCATTGTTTAGAGCAGTCTTAATTGTGCTCGCCGCTTGTTATGAATTTTAAAACGCACAAACAAGACGTGTGATGCTCAGACTTCAGAGAGCTTGCCCTGAGCGCCTGATTATGAAAGGTTCATACAAACATTGGATGGGGTACGGACAAAGTGAGGCGAGCTAGTTTGTTAATAATTGCAGATAAGGCTTATGATAACATGCACTCTCAATGGAATACCGTAGCTTTATCGAATATTTTCAAAGATTTCTAAGGTGATGGATATCGGATTGTTTCATGTTTATAAGGATATGCCTGACATTTCAATTAGGCACCTATTATATAATATGTTGTTGTTGTATTCTGGCCATTTTTCCGCAACTCAACATCAAACGTGCCTATTTTGCGTGGTCCCTCAACGCTGGCCTAGTACTTGTTGGGGACTTCACATGCACCCTTGAATTTCTTCGAAGGTGCATGCAGGTTTCCCCACGATGTTTTCCTTCACCGCAAAGCACTTGTAAATATCAAATGATACATAAGTACATAAGTTGTTGAAAAACTCATTGGTACGAACCGAGGATCGAACTCACGACCGCTGCGTAGCAGCCGTGTGTTTTACCGCTAGGCCACAAGCGCTTATTATAATATATGTATGCAAGGCATCTTTAAGCAACATGCCAATATTCGTAGCTGAAGACACATTCAGAAGTCATGTGATTAATTTGGATTTTTTATTCCAAAAATATTAAATACTTACATCTAGTAGGTATATTCTGAAATCGGTATAAAAATATCGTTATTATGTAATGTATGTCTATAACATGACCTAATAGGTAGGTGACCTAATAGGTATTAATTATAAGGTAGGTACGGTCGACTCTAATAATATGTATACGATTTTGAATCTTATGCCTTTGACATACGTTCCGAAATGTATACATATTATTAGACGTGACTGTACGTACGGTACCACGTATAACACCCGAGCCCTAAATAGTTACATTTGCACGACCTACAAGAAAATGCGTAAGTACCTACCTAATTACCTTTACGTTCGGACATCGATGTGGCAAATAAAGAAACACTTGTTCCAACTTATTAGTGTCAGATCTTCTCCAATTTTGCTATCTATAAAGGTGCGTTGAAACCAAAAGAGCATTCGCTGTTCTAGCGCCCGTTCTACGAAATCAACCAATCACGTTTTGTGTACCGATCGAATTTCGTAGAGTGGGATGTTAGAACAGAGAATGCTCTTTTAGTTTAACCGCACCATCATTGAACTAAAGAACTTAATTTAGTTAAACTTCGCTAGTTAAAGATTTAATTTAAAAGGCGTTTTAGCGATATTTTTCCACCTGTTAGGCAAGCATTTTAAACAGCATCGTCCACTCCAGCTATAAATCCGCTTGACACGTGATAAATTAGTCGCTATCCGGTGTCCGCGCACAAAATACCATACCAGCTTATTTATTGTCGGTTCATTTCAGCGACAAACCGCTGCCATTTAATACAGTGGTCGGAATAGTCGCAATTCACTATAGTAGATGCAGCTGATGCACTCTACGAGTATATTAATCTTGTCTGAAAATCACTATAATGACTTGTTGGCGCCTTGTCATTAAACGCATTGAAAGTTAAATTTACAACGCTTAATTGGAAATGGACTGAAAGTACGAACAAAATAGTACATTACGATACAAGTGCGATAAAAAAGAAGTTCGAAACGAGTGGCTTCACACAACATTTTGCACGTGTATCGTACTATGTTTTTCAGGTACAGGACATCCGAAGTTTTCTAACTGACATAATTATATTAATATATTCAAAGTTTAAGTACAGAGATATACAGACAACAGATTAATTAATCACTAACTACATCTACAAACAACTCTTTTCTTGGTAAATGTTGTGTCATTTATTGTGTCAACAGTACTTTCTAATCCCTTTCTGATTCCGGTTTGATAATAATAGTCGTCTTGATAAACTGTTTTCGTTAACTTCATCAGAATAAATCAAATGCCTATTGTATGTAACAGCAGGATATCTAACTTTAAATGTCTAATCATTATATTAATGGGATATTTTATCATAAAATAAACCACTTCTGACACTAGCGCGTAAAAAAGCACCGTCTATACTGAAATAAACCCTACATTACGATTCAAGTGCGAAACAAATTAAGTTCGAAACCAGTGGCGATAAATTTCAACACGTTCGAAGGAAGTTTTATAAATCGACACGAGTTACGATTACCCTTTTCGCACGCGTATTGTATGACGTTTTTCAGTACAGGTGGACCCCCGAGGTTTCGATTTGACAAAAATTAACTATTTTCTCGCGCTATTGCGTAAAAAAAAATCTATACTGAAAAACACCGTACCATACTCGTCCAAAAAGGATATTCGTAACTCGTATCGATTTAAAAGACTTGAATAAAAAAAAGTTTTTAATTTATGCATTTTTCTTAATAAGATGTGCAGATTTCTTGCTCACGATTGATTGCATTTCCCATAACCCACATGTTCGATATCTACACCCATTCTTTTGCCAAACAAATAGACAAAAGTAAATCATAGACGATGGTTACAAATGCGCCGCCTCTGTCTTCGGCCTTTTTGTCCCCGTAATGAAACGGCTAGGCGGTTCCCATCACTTCACAGAATTTTAAAGGACATTCGTAAGCTTGACCTCCCAATTAGTTTAGTTGCTACGAATCTCCAAGTCATGTAACACTGGTTCTTCTGAAAGAATACACTGTAAGCGTTCGATAACCGACCAGCGAGGCATCAATCAGGCTAATCCAATCACAGGCAGTCGAATCAAAAATAACGACATTACTTGAGTGAGTTGGAAATTTTTCATTTCTTTTCACTTTTTACGTCTTATTTGAAGACAGTCCGTGGATTATTACGTTCTTTGTAAGCCCTTTTAATATCAATTGAATTGATCGAAAGTGGAGTGGATTCCAATACGAGTTCGAAGATTTTTTACATTTAATATTAGGATTCGTCCTAATTCTAATTTCAACAAATCAGCGTACGATCTTTCTAATTTTTAAGCTTAGCGAATGTATTCGAATTAGACAAGTGTTGAAAACCAGGAAATTAGGTAGGTAGCTATATGAATTCCGGTATGTATGTACAGTCGCAGTCAAATACTTTGGAGCAGACAAGGTCGTCAAATAGTTCGGTACAACATATATTTAATGTGGTACCGAATAATTTGGCAACTTTGGTCACCGGTCTACTACAAAGTCGACTCGCACAAACATAACAACAAATCAATTCAATTGAAATCTTAATTACGTTTTTTGAGTTTTGATTAATTGTCAAAGAAAGCATGAGTTCGTCATTACTCATTAAGTATTTACCTATTCAAATTGTTCGTTTTGATGTCAGAGCTCTAATCCTCTACAAAATGCATTTCAGCGAACTCTTGTTCCAACCTGTAGCGTTAGTTATAGCTAGAACAATGTGCAAAAAACTAGAGCTCGGATTTTCAAATAAAAAAAAATGGTTTAAGTCTCTCCGGACGGCAATTACCGGGAGTCCCGACGGCGTAATCCGGAGGACGACGAAAAACTCTTCCTAATTAATAATACAGCTTCTGGATTAATTAGAGCCGATCTCCAGCCACTCTTTATTATTTGAATTCAGCTGGCTAACAAACCTATCATTAAAACTCTAGTCGGAAAAGTTAAACTTCCCAAGCTGTCTAGCCTTGGCGCGGCTTTTTAAGGATTTCATGCCTCAGAATGAGCATAATTATCTAAGTTTTATGCAAGTTACGCCGCCATGCAAGAGAAGACAGTTTTGTCGTTTCTTAGCTGAGTCAAGTTGCTCGATTAATTCAAAACTTTATTACATTGCAGCAACTTGCATTAGTAATTACTACCCACTCGCTGTTTAAGAATTATTAATAGACCTAACTTTACCCGGCTACGGGGAAATGAGATATCCCTAACGTCTCGACTTGAAACAAACTTATGTTTAACCTCAAGCAACGGGCAGTCCGCGACAGTGAACGTTATAAAAAGAGAGAAAGATTAATATTGTTAAATATGTACATTTAAATTACACTGTCTGACATTGGATTAAATACCGGGTGGTAGAAGGATGACCTTCATAATTTATGTAGTTCTTCACATAGTATATGAGTAAATAGGTATTAGGTAACCTACCAAAAGTGTTCCAATATTCCACACATTTTTCACTTTACATTTCTCTATACATGCTCGTACAATGTATTAAAATGATATCTCAACTACACAACAGAATAAATTTTCGTTTAACACTTTTTTACCAATAATTTAAAAAGCTCGACAAAAACAGGTGATATATAATGAAGCTGATTTTACGAAAATGCCTAGAAACGTAGGTAAATGATGTATCTATCCGTCAAAGCCATGTTTAAATTATCGACGATTTGCGTCTGACATGGAAAATAAAGTGACGATGTAAATATATTTTGGACAACAAAAGCACCTAGCCTAGGTACTGTCATTATAAAAGGGTAGGTATTTAACAAAACTCCAGCCACAGCCACACCATTATCCTGTTCCAGTGTTATTAGATAGTATAAACATTCCGAATAGGACCCCAGTTTGCTTTTCCCGTCCACGAAATGAGAAACTTTCGTAATGATAATTGGACCCTGGAAGGTAATCACTTCCATCCCAAAAGAATCGGGTCGGACCTTCCAGTTAGGTAAAAGGTTATACCTATTAAACATACGAACTGTTAAATATATGAAACCAGCATGATACCTTTTTAACCGACTTCAAAAAGGAGGAGGTTAACAATTCGTCGAAATCTTTTTTTTTTTTTTATGTATGTTCCCCGATTACTCGAAGACGCGTGGACCGATTTGAAAATTTCTTTTTTTGTTTGAAAGGGTATACCTTCTAGTTGGTCCCATTGTCACCGCATCCCGATCTGATGATGGGATCCTGGAGAAATCGAGGGAACTCTTCAAATGTTGTAGGCACACATGACATTTTTCATTTATTTTCGAAGATTAATGAAGTATTTGCGTCTAGTCATGAACGTCTTAAGTTGGTGATCTGATGATGGAAGGTACAACTCCTTAGCAATTAGGAGTTGGGGGATAATTCTTTAAATATAACATATTTCGTGTATTTTGGAAGCTATTTGAGTATTTGCCTTTAGGTGGTCATCCTTTCATGTTGATGAGCTGATGATGGAAGGTACAATTCTTTAGAGATTAGGAGTTGGGGGATAATTCTTTAAATATATCATATTTCATGTATTTTGGAAGCTATTCGAGTATTTGCCTTTAGGTGGTCATAGTCTCATGTTGGTGAGCTGATGATGAAAGGTATAACTCCTTAACGATTAGGAGTTGGAGGATAATTCTTTGAATTTAACAACTGTCATTCATTTTCGAGATCTATTCAAGTGTTTGCTTAGTAGTTATGACATGTTGGTTAGCGGTTAGTGATTCTTTAAATAATATAAGCATGCTAAGGCCTATAATCTTTGAAATGACTCATACCTGCTGATGATACAATGTATAACTGCTTGATAATGGGATAATTCTTTGAATATCGCATAGACAGTTGGTTGTATATTCCTATAGGTAGGTAAGTTAGCCAGTTCAGGTTTTCTGGCCTACTACAGTGCAGTACATTCTAATTAAAAGTAGTTAGAGCATACTAAATAACGATTTTATATAAATTAAACTACTAAAAAGCAAAAAATAAAATATTTTAAAATAAAAATAAAACCGCCTTCAAAAATTCGCCCGAACTAAAAAGTAAAAAATAACTTTAGTTCCTACCTCTTAGGGTTTCCTACCCAAACCTTTAAACCTTTTACCCTATTCATTGAAATAAAATAGTATGGCTAGGTATCCTACAGATTTCTTAGAAGTCGGTGCCAAGAAAAATATGTTCACTTCGCGAGTATAGTATTTGGTAGAGCTTTGTAACTTACTGTCACTCCGGTTATGCTTTCATCAAAATGACTGAGGCAGACCATTCTGTTGATAAAAGCATAATCGGAGTGACAGTAAGATACAAAGCTCTATCTAATATATACCTATGAGCGTATTTGGCTTGGCACCGACTTCTAAGAAATCTGTAGGATACCTAGCCATACTATTTTATTTCAATGAATAGGGTAAAAGGTTTAAAGGTTTGGGTAGGAAACCCTAAGAGGTAGGAACTAAAGTTATTTTTTACTTTTTAGTTCGGGCGAATTTTTGAAGGCGGTTTTATTTTTATTTTAAAATATTTTATATACTTGAACACTTGTCGACGCAACTGGTGACCGCCGTGCCGGCAGCTAAATTGATCATGATCAACGTATAAACATCGCAAAACGCGATAAAGCGAGGTACAATAAATAATTCTGATAATTTCTGACCGCGTTCTTTGTCTATTGTTAGAAAACCGCAAGATGCTACTGTATTTGCATAAAAAAAACACTTATTTAAATTGTGACTCTATCACCGAAGCAATAAGATTCAAGGTTAACCGATAGGGAAGAAAACAACCCTGCTTATAAAAAAGACATGTATTCCCTACGGTTCCCAAACGCACGAGAAGAGTAGGGCGCTCTCGAATCTCGAACCAGCTTAAAAGATGACATCTCAATCCGTTAGAAAGATGCATTTCGGGAAGTGCGCTTGCAATAGTTTTCCGAGCGACCGCTGAGCGACTACGAGCCCCGATACATATGTTCTCGTCCAGTTAGACAGTTTTTCGAGATTATCCCGTTCATCCGGGGGAAAAGGTTTAGAGACAAAACCTTCACTATTCAATAGTAGTACTAAAATAGTTTCTTTGAGTATAAAATATTTGGACTTAAAATTTTCAGTTGAGGTAGGGCATAGCGAATGACATCCCGCTTTGTGTGGTAGGGACGCGCACAGCGGATGCCATCTCGCTCTTATCTAGAGCAGAGCCCAACTGGGGAAGTACCTCCGCCTTACAGAAAACCGCAGCCAAATAACACTATCCCCTACACATAGTGTTGTGTTCCTGCTGGTGAGTAAGGTAGCCAGGCTCAACGAGGGTGCGGAGTGCTGCCGACGGGGGGACCTACGGAACTGACAATACTGGCTTCGGCCTGTGTTGGCGCGGCATGCAGGTGCGGCTATCAGGGAGACCCGGTGAAACGGCTGACCGCTGGCCGCCCGTAGGTCAGTAGGGTTCCCGAACCCAGGAACCACGTAATCTCCGCCCTGGGAGGCTGAACCGCCAACCTGCGCAAAATCCCTGGAGTAGTGGCCGTGCCGGAGGAGGAGACCGGAGTGGACCCGGCCGCTGCCACTGGGGGGGACCGGGGGCCCTTCCGTACGCCGTGCCTGCAGACCGCACTACCTGCGCTGTCCCCTGCCAGATTTGTTCCGTTTGTTTGTCCCTTGAGTCGTCGGCACTCCGAACCCTTCTTAGGATTAAGTACACCCACTATAATGGCGCGAAAACAGAAAAAGTTTGGACTATCAGCGGCATCTCCATCCACACAAGTGGACTACTGCAACATCAGGGGTATCCACTCTAACCTAAACGCAGTCCACTGCCACCTGGAAACTGCGCAGCCGACCATACTTTTCCTCACGGAGACGCAAATATCCTGCCCGGCGGATATTACCTATTGTACCCCGGCTATACACTCGAACATAAGTTCGTGAGACACGCCGGTGTATGTATGTACGCCCGACAGGATGTATGCTGTCGTTGTCTTCTTGCCTTTGAAGACAGGGACCTGTCAGTTTTGTGGGTGCGTGTGGACTACGGCGGCCACACCAGAGTCTACGCGTGCCTTTACAGGTCTCACAGTGGCAACACAGAGACAACCCGACTCTTCGAGCACATACAGTCGACATCCGACAGAGTGCTTGAGCAGTACCCATCCGCGGAGCTGGTGATTTTGGGGGACTTTAATGCCCACCACGTTGAGTGGCTGAGCTCCCGGTCCACCGACTTTGCGGGAAGGTCTGCTCACGAATTTTCTCTGGCCTATGGGCTCTCACAACTGGTACGTTCTCCCACGAGAATACCAGATATCGAGGACCATACGAGCTCCTTGCTTGACCTTCTGTTGACCACGCATCCGGACGGATACACCATCGCAGTAAATGCACCTCTCGGCTCGTCCGATCACTGCCTTATCCGGACAAATTCGCCTTGCGCGCAGCGAGAACCACCGCGACCTACTACTACTCGTCGCGTTTGGCAGTACGGGTCAGCAGATTGGGACGGATTGCGTGAATTCTACGCTTCGTACCCTTGGAGGCAGCTCTGTTTCGCATCGGATGATCCTGACTCCTGTGCGACTAATGTCGCCGAGACGATACAGCTGGGAATGGACTGTTTCATTCCCAACTCACTAATCGCTACAGGAGCAAAGAAGCGACCTTGGTTTAACCGGCCCTGTAAAGAAGCTGCGGTTCAAAAGCAGGCTGCTTACAGGGCTTGGACCAAGGCCGTAACTGATAAGGATCCGAACGTCTTTGATGCGAAACGCAGACTGAATGCTGCCTCGAGGTCCTGCAAAAGAGCTGTTGCCAGAGCAAAATTTGATTTTGTCGGCAGATTTGGCGAGAAGCTTGCAGGCCACCCTTCCGGGAGTAGGGCCTTCTGGTCACTTGCCAAAGCTGCCGAGGGAAACTTTTGTCGGTCGTCCCTGCCACCACTGCGAAATGCTGACGGTAATCTGGTCCATAGTGCAAAAGAGAAAGCCGATCTTCTAGGTGCTCTTTTTGCCTCGAACTCGACTGTGAGCGATGACGGCAGCATTATACCGCCTACCATCCCGCGGTGCGCACACTCCATGCCAGAAATTCGCATCTCCCAGAAAGATGTTCGGCGGGAGTTGCTGTCGTTAAACGTTCACAAGTCGAGCGGGCCAGACGGCATACCTGCAGTGGTGCTTAAACGTTGTGCTCCTGAGTTGTGTCCTGTGTTAACGCGTCTCTTCGCTCTTTCCAGTATCAAACGGGAAGTTCCATCTTCGTGGAAGACGGCCCTTGTGCACCCTGTTCCAAAAAAGGGTGACAGATCGGATCCATCGAATTATAGGCCTATCGCTATCACCTCCCTTCTCTCTAAGGTCATGGAGCGTATAGTTAACGCTAAGCTCCTTGGTTACCTAGAAGAACACGATCTTATAAGCGACCGCCAGTATGGCTTTCGCCACGGTCGCTCTACCGGTCGGTCGATCTTCTAGTGTACCTCACTCACCGCTGGGCATCAGCCATTGAGAGTCAAGGCGAGGCTTTGGCAGTCAGCCTAGATATAGCGAAGGCGTTTGATCGGGTCTGGCATAGGGGCCTTTTGTCGAAGTTGCCATCTTATGGACTGCCCGAGGGATTATGCAGATGGATTGCTAGCTTTTTGTCCGGCAGACGCATTCGTGCCGTAGTAGACGGTAGCTGCTCTGATAGCATGGACATAAACGCTGGCGTCCCGCAAGGCTCTGTGCTATCCCCAACGCTGTTCCTTCTGCATATCAATGACATGTTGTCTATCGGCGACCTCCATTGCTATGCGGATGACAGTACTGGGGATACTTTTTACACAGGCCGTGCTAATATCCCTCGCTCTGTGGTACTGGAAAGTCGCGGAAAACTTGTGTCTGACATCGAGAACACTTTATCTAGAGTCTCGTTATGGGGTCGGGATAATTAACCTAGTCAGGTTTAACCCCACAAAGACACAAGTTTGCGCGTTTACCGCTAAAAAAACCCCATTTACTGTGGCTCCAAAGTTCCAAGACACAGCTCTTACCATGTCAGGGAGTATTGGGATCCTCGGAGTCGACATTTCCAACGACGTCCAATTCCGATGTCACCTAGAGGGAAAAGCTACGCTGGCATCCAAAAAGCTCGGGGTGCTCAATAAAGCGAGGGGATACTTTACTCCGGGGCAAAGACTTCTGTTATATAAGTCGCAAGTCAGACCCCATATGGAGTATTGCTGTCACCTCTGGGCAGGAGCACCTGTATACCAGCTTGCACCCTTTGACTCGGTTCAGAGACGAGCTGTCCGAATAGTCGACGATCCCAGACTCACAGGCGGTATTGAACCCTTAAGTCTAAGGAGAGACTTCGCCTCCTTATGTGTGTTCTATCGTCTGTACAATGGGTTGTGCTCTGAAGAACTGTTCGACATGATGCCAACGTCCACTTTTCATCATCGCACCGCTCGCCACCGACTGGGCGCTCATCCTCACACCTTGCAACCTAAATGGTCGCGCACCGTGCGGTTTCAGAGGAACTTCCTCCCGCGGACGGTCCGTCTGTGGAATGAGCTCCCTGCCGAGGTTTTCCCGTTGGACTACAGTATGGGGTTCTTCAAAAGAGGAGTGTACAAGTTCTTATTGGGTCGGCAACGCGCATGTGACACCCCTGGGGTTGCAAGCGCCCATAGGCTACGGTGACTGCTTTCCATCAGGCGGGCCGTATGCTTGTTTGCCACCGACGTGGTATAAAAAAAAAAAAACTTAATAAATCAGAATAAAATAAAAAAAACTATTTTACGAGAGGTATTTTTTTTTAATTTTTTCCACAATTTTTAATTTTGTAAATAATCAATGAATGTAAAGAACGCCATTAATATTAAAGACGACATGGTACACCTGATGCACTGCGAATTTTGCGTCAAGCTTATAAGCGCGGAATTACGGTGGTGAACGAAAATATAATTTAGACACTGGTTTGTTAAAATCGATTTATTAAACAACAAAAGCGTACTTCAGATTGTTGTGTCTCTTGAAATGTAGTACATTAACCATGACTAGCGTTCATACAATTTATCATTAGCATAATGTGATCATTTTTAAAATATTCAAAAATTTTTAAAAATTGTTTCGAACTAGACGAACTCCACTGCATCGGGGCTCGTATTTGGAATTACACGTGGCACGCCGCACGGTTAATTCCAAAAGATCGCTGATCTTTGGATTGCTCGCTGAAGGTGCATTCAGACCAAAAGAGCATTCGCTGTTCTATCCCCCGCTCTACCAATTCAACCAATCACGTTTTGTGTAACGATCGAATTTCCTAGAGTGGGAGGTAAGAATAGCGAATGTTCGCTTGGTCTGAATGCACCTTGACATTGAATCTTATTGCTTGGGTGAGAGTATTTTTTTTTTATGCTAATACAGTAGCATCTTGCGGTTTCTAACAATAGACAAAGAACACGGTCAGAAGTTATCTAAATTACTATTAAGTATATGTTATTATTATTATATGTTATAATACTGCCAGCATCCTTGGCACCATGCCCCGGGGGCCAAATTTTTAGGTTTATTTCTAGGTAAGTACTTGGCACCGTTTAATAAACTGATTAAATTTAGGCATGTGATACTTCACTGAATGTCAATATTATAAATATTAAAAGCTTCCCAATGAAGATTTTCTTAGAAGAGCAAATTAGTCAAAACAGAGTTATCATAGGAATATATTATAATTCTATATTACTAGAGGGATCTTCTAAGTCCTGCGTACCTAAATTCAAATTCTACCAAACGGGTGCTGAACGTTATCAGGGCCATCCGTTAGGACTCGCACTTAATGAAGCCTCCCCGAGGAGTAATGTTTCCATTAGAAACGATTACCCTGAATAGAAACTTCGAGAGCCGCTGAATGCCCAACTATTATAGCTATTTAAACCCGCAGAGGGTATTCAATAGCTTTTCAATTGTTCGTATTTCTCCAGTATTGTAGAGAGATTGGCTACATTCAAGTTCAATTTTATTTATTTTATTTTTCCATTGTATTAAGACAACAGAAAACAATATGTATACTTTTTTGATGTAGGAAAACATTTAGAAAAATCGGACTCATCTCAATTAAACTTAGATTTCGTCAATTTCAAATGGGTGTAACACCATTGAAAGAAGCAGCTCAAGGGGCTTTCCGTGAACATCAAAATAGAATAAAAATTGCAACTATTTTGGTAACACGCGTGAATAACTAGACTAACACCCAATTACGAGTAGGTATCTAGTCTAATACCTACTAACAGCCATTGAGCTACGCTGCGGACAGACAGACATGATCAAACTATAAGGGTTCCTAGCTTACTGCGGAACCCTAGAAACAACAATGCAAAAAAAGAAATGGAGGAAATTCTACAGATTTCAGTGTTTAGATAACAATGAAAAATTAATTTGATATTTTATTGTTAAGAAGTCTCGTAGCGGGACTCAAGGAGCGATTTTGTGTTTATAATAAACACAAAAACGTAATATTTCATACAATTATTTTAATTTGAATACTTAAATAGGTACTAAGGTACTAACATTGATTCAGTTATGCATTAACTGTAGCTTACCCTCGTGTAAAAAACACAAACGCGCTTCTGCGCGGAGGACTCAAAGGATCAAAATGCGGGATTCGAAATACTTACAAGCCCAAGATTTATAAAGTATCGTTTAAGGCTTATCCGCAATGTAAAAAGCAAAATTTTAACAAACTAATTTATTAGAAAGAAAATTATACTCTTGAATAATAGGTACTTGAATTTTGGACATTAATATGACGCACGGACTAATTGACTGATACAAGGTGGCCACGAAAAATCCAAAATACTTTAACAGATCATTAATATCGTAATCATATATTTTGTAATATTTTTATAGTAATCAATTCTCGGTAACATTATAATTCATAAGTATATATTTTTATTATTTTCTACATCATAGATGCATGGTTGGGATCTCTTGGGGTCTTCGCAGGCACGTTTATTTCGGGCGCATATTTGTTTAGGCTTGTATAATACCTACTTATTTGCATTGCATTGGAAATAGCGA